>CATIWR010423032.1:0-37006 GCA_949677035.1 Omphalea diandra | reverse complement strand
TTAGCAACCTTCTTCATGGCTGTTTGGTGGGGTATTTATAGCCAAACTTCATCAAAGAGACGTTGCAGATCATAGCTCATTAAATCTTTGAGACATGCTTGACAGATTCTGCATTTAATGCTTGTCAGGATGAAATCGCAGTCGCTACTGCCTTTCGCAGTCGCGAAATCCAAATTCTTCAAGAGAAACCCCGTTTGTTTCTAACGGCCAGTCCATGTGGCATCTTCTTATTAGTTCACTCGGAAAATATAGTCGTTGTCCTTCACCTACTTTCAGAAGTCGCGGTCGCGATTTTTTCTTGCACAGGACGCGACAGAGGCTGCGAATTCAACTGCCAAATTGGTTAACTTTCTTCCACAAAGATCGCGGTTGCTACCAGCAAGATGTCTTCGCGATTTTTGACTTCCAACAGTCTCATTGGACACTTGTCAGGCTGTGGTTGTGGACTTGCTTCCCTCTTGAACTTCTTTGAAATTCGCGGTCGCGACTCAGCCGAGATTTCTACTGCGAATTCGTCTGTGAGAATTTGACCTTTCTCTTTTCAGGGATCGTAGCCGAGAATGACACTGCGATTTCGCCTGCTTGATTTTCAGCATGTCTTAACATGAATCGCGGTCGCGAATCTTTAGGTTACTGTCGCGATTTACATGTTACTTTGGAATTCATCAACTTCTTCATTTCTTCTTGAGGGATTGATTCAATTCTGTAACAACAACACTTATTTGAAATATTAGTGATGATCAATCTATTTTGTCAAGATCAAAAGAGGTTCTAAACCTAGGATTGAGTATCCTAGTTCAACAAATTTGTACTAAGAAAATTCCATAAAATTTAATATTTAATAAAAAAAAGCATTGCATAAAATTCATAAAAATAAAAGTACATTCAATTCCGTAAAATTTAATTTTGAAATTCAAAATATCTAATAATTTAAAGTTATATATCCAAAAATCTATAGTTAATGTTAAAATATTCAAGAAGTTAAAGTTAATATTAAAATATAAGAAGCTAAAGTTAAAATATCCACAAATTAAATATTCAATAATTAAATAATATTATAAATCAAAATAGTATAGATTTCCATAAATTTAATTAAATTTTTATAAAAATAAAAGTATATCGATTCCATATAATTTAATTTTGAGAGTCAAAATATTCAAAATTATAGAAAAATTAAGTTATATATTTAAAAATATATTGTGAGATTATTATTTAGAGTTGTTCATATATATTGTTAAATTTTCTTGAGAATATACATTGGTATATTGATGAATATTGTATGTTAATACTTAGCTTTCACTCTTATTTTGTTAATTTTTAAAATGAAAAGAGCAAAAATTAATTTCAATTCTAGAAAATTCTCGTGAATGTTCTATAAATTACTAAGAATAAAACATAGGCATAACCATAAATATTCGTTTAGTGTATTTCTCATTGGATGATGAGAAGACACCAATTTATCCACAATGGACAGTTTAGAGATTTTATTGTCTAATATAACTTATTGTACATAATATATTTTATACTATTATAAGAATAATTTTATTTTATCTCCTATATGTTCTTTTTCTACATAATGAAAAATATATTACAACATATTTTAATTTGGTGCACTAGAATAACTACAAAAAGATGTTGCCGAAATTTCAATAGCAGTTTGAAGTATATTGTTGTGGTAAATGGTATATTATAATGAGTTTTTAAATGAGTTAGGTTCTTACCATATAGGAAAGAGGAGATAAGGCGATAGTATTAAATATGAGATAATGCAAAATAATAAAAAATATTATATGCATTTTAATTGCATTACATTTTCATAATTTTCAAATAAATATAATGAGATCGGATAGAAATTAGATATATTATAAGCTTAAGAATAGTTTATTATGGTTTGAATTCTTAGATGGTATAAACTATTTCATTCAATTTGCTACTTCTCAATCTTAGTTTATGGATGAAACATGATTAGATGTCCTTGCAATCATAATAAGAGTCAGAATCTCAATTATTTGGAATTAAATATTGTAATATTGCATCTTGCATAGAGGGATTTTATTTCCATATATTATGAATAATGGTATTTGCACAATGAAGTGCATGGTTTTGAAACTTTAGCTATAAATAAATATGAGTTTCTAGCTAATAATGTATGTACTTGTGAAGCTTCTCCTAGTGTATTCCATAATATGATAATAGATGTCACTCGACTAAGATTTTATTGGAGTAGAATAGATGAAGCCCTAAATCCGATAACTTAAAAGTTGTATGATATGTTTGATGTAGCTAATGAGAATTTATGGCATGATTGCAAAAAATATTCCAAGTTATCTACAGTTGCACAATTGATAAATATCAAATCTGAGCACTATTTATTTGAAATATGTTACAATGATATTTTAGAATAATGCAATGAGCCATTGCCTGAGGATAATATAATGGGACATAGTTTTTATACCACAAAGAAGTTGATACAAGGTTTGCCTTTTAATGGAGAAGATTCACTATTGCAAGAATAATTACATGCTTACTGGAATGATTATAGTGACCTAAGGACATGTAAGTTCTGTGATTTTTCTAAATATAAGCGCATAGCTCAAGATGCAAGTACATCTAAAATAGAAGTTTTGTATAAGAAGATGTATTACTTTTCTCTAACTTTAAGGCAATATATAGAATGTATGCTTTTGAAGCAACTGCCAATTACATGAAATAACATGTTGAGCATAAACATGATGAGAGTATGATGGAACATTATTCAAATGCTTTTAAATGCTTTCACGTGGAAGTATTTCAATCATATGAATCCATTATTTGTATTTGAAATCCATAATATTCATATAAGATTATGCATTAATGATTTTCAACCATTTATGCAATCAAGGTAATAATATTTATGTTGGCTAATTATAGTCACACTTTATAATTTACCTCCCTTAATGTGTATGGAGGAGGAATACATGTTTCTTTCTTTTTTAGTTCTTATACCAGACAATCCTAAATAAAAGTTTGATATATTCTTGTAGCCTGTAATTATGGAAAATTAGGTTAAAACAAATAGTGTTTCAACAAAATAGAATTTATAGATACAAGTTGCTTTGCTATGGATGGTAAGTGATTTTCTAGCTTTTGGTATGTTATTTGAGTACTTAAGTTAAACTTGCTTATCCATATTAAATGGAACATATTAATGCCTTCACACTTCTAAATGGTGCTAAGCAATCATGGTTTGCAAATAACCCTAAAATCTTACCTTTTAATCATCTGTTTAGAGAAAATAATATGACCTTTATTAAGAATCAGATAATTGATGATCCGACTCTATCTATGTGGCTAGAAATGGAGGTATTAAAGAAAATCACTAGATTGCGATTGATGAAAGTAACAGAAGCTAGGTCTGATGAGTTTAATGCTCAAATAGCTAAATGAACAAAATGTGGGCAGAAGAAATAAAGTATATTCTAGGATTTGCTTACTCAAGCATTAATTTGCTAACACATAATCTAGATGTCAAGCACATTGAGAAGAATGTGTTTGAGAATTCTTTTAATATAGTTATGATCATAGTAGGAAAATTCAAAGATAATACCAAATCTATAGAAGACTTAAAATTATTCTATCATTGTCCAGATTTTCATCAAAATAATGCAATCAGGAAATGTCCTAAGACTAAGTATATCCTGGATAAGCAAAGTAAACAAGTCTATTGTGAATGGCTAAATAATATCTGATTTCTAGACAAGTATATATAAAAAATGGCTCAATGCATCGATATGGAAAAATTAAAGTTGTTTGGAATGAAAAACCATAACTGTCATGTGTTATACGATGATTACTCCCAATTGCTTTTGTTAAATTTGGGAGGAAGATATGGTAGGTTTGGAATTTGACATTCATTTTATTTTATGTATATTAGAATGGATTTTTTTCTTTAAATTTCTTTGATTCAATGGAAAATCTAATAGTATGTTTAGAATGTAAGCAATACCGATGAGTGTGACAAATAAGAATCATTTTAGCATCTATTTTTAGGTTAAAAATTAGGAATTTTTCTTATTTGTTTTATTTTAGAATAGTTAATTTTCTGTTTCTTTTGTGCTCGCATAGGAAATTCTTGAAAAATGTATTAAATTGCAATTTTCAGAAGTGTTGCAAAGGGTATAGCATGACCCACGCATATGATATGGTGTCGCATAGTTGACTAGTCACTAGAGCATAATCATGTAAGCAGTAAAGTGTGTAGGTTGTTGCATAGACCATGCATCGAACCATGCAAGACATCAGATCTAGATTTCAAAATGCAATGTGGGCTGCCTTTTTAAGCTAACAAAGACTTAATTTGGATAAGGATTTTCAAGTGAAAAAAGAGCAGATTTTTAGGAGAGAAAATTAGATCCGACTTCTACACCAAATAAAAAGAATATTTTATGAAGATTGAAGAGCATATTCTCTTATGATTTTCATTAATTCATTTAAAAAGACTTTTCTTTTGGAAAATTGTACTCAATTTAATAGATTTCTTCTTCTTTTCTTCTTTTTTCTTATAGGATGAACTAATTCTTCAATTATAAGGATTATAGTGAAAGCCTAATATTTATTTCATGAATATATAAAGTGATTTTTGCTCTAATTGTGTTGGGTGTCTTGATTTAATATGTTTGAGTTTAAATGATGTTTTATGTATGAACGATCACATATGTGCAAAGTTTGAGATTCTAGATATAGGAGCGAGAATGAAAGTCTAGAGTTAGTCCTAATATATTGAACTAGAAGATTGAGGCCACGGGAATAGGCTTGACTTCTTGGGATATTTCAAGATTATTCATGGAATTTAATGCATTGTTATTAAATTTTATGACCATAAAAGTAGGCATAATTTCAGTAATGATAGACTTAATTTGCTCGAGTGAAATTATTAGGTAAATTATGAAAATCCATTTTCAAGCACAATCCATTCACAATTGGAACAAAACCTTTGGTATAGTTGTGGGAGGGAATTGTGGTGTGCCCAAATTCCCTAGAAATCATTGCCATAAGAGTTTCTTTAAATTAAATATCATTTTTATTTAATTATTTTTACAATTTCAATTTTTAATTATTTTCTTCTTGATTATTTGATTGCTAGATAATAGGAAAATTAAGGCTTATTAGTACTTGTGTAAAACAATCATCATGGGAATGATCTCTACTTATCATTATATTACTTGAGCAATTTATGCACTTATAATGGTTACATACGCAACAAGTTTTGAGCACTAATGCCGGGGATTTATTTTTTATAATATCAATTCTACTTAAGATTTCTATTAATCTAATATTTAAAATTTTTATTCATAATAATTGTGTAAGTCTAATTGCGGTTTCTTCTTTTGATAGTTCAAGCTTTTGGTGTATGCGACATTTGAAAAGTCTTGAACTATTTGAATTTGAACCTGAAATCAAATGCATATTTCATATTTGAAGGTGAATCCAAAAACATAAAAGGATTTTGCTTTAAATACAATGGTTGACAAAAAAAGACCAAGAGTTTTACGAGAATTTGCTATGCCACAAACCCAAGAAGCTTAGTCCAGCATTATGAAACCTATCGTTGTAGCCAACAATTTTGAAATCAAACCTGTGATCATCCAGATGGTGCAACAAAACACATTTGAGGGTGAAGCTAAGGAGGATCCGAATGTCCATATCATAAATTTCTTGGAAATATGCGCAACCTTCAAAATTAATGGGGCAACTGATTATGCAATATGGTTGTAGTTATTTCCCTTCTCCTTTAGAGATAAAGTTAAAAGGTGGCAAAATTCCATGGCACCTAACTCATATGTTACTTGGGAGGATCTCTCTAAGGCTTTATTGGCAACATATTTTCCACTGGGTAAGACCATACAATTAAGGTAAGCAATTGCAAGCTTTCAATAATAGTCAAGTGAGATATTATATGAAGCATGGAAGAGGTTTAAGGAGTTGTAGAGAAGGTGTCCATATCATAGTTGTCATATTGGATGATAGTCAAAACCTTTTACAATGGGCTTAACCATTCGATACACATTACTATTTATGTCACAACGAAAGGTGCACTCATGGAAAAATCAACTAATGAAGCATATGCATTATTAGAGTCCTTTTACAATAGGCTTAACCATTCGATACACATTACTATTTATGTCACAACGGAAGGTGCACTCATGGAAAAATCAACTAATGAAGCATATGAATTATTAGAAGAGATGGCCTCAAACAACTACCAAGGGGCAAACGAAAGAAGGATCAACAAGAAGGTTATAGGTGTGTATGACATTGAGGCCTATATCATGTTAACTACTAAGATGGATGCTTTTGCAAAGAAGTTTGAATGTCTTAGTATGCATGTTATCAATACCCCACCATTGACTTGTGAATGGTGTGCAGGAGCACATATAGAACTGATTACCAATTAGGGAGTCCATTTGTTCAAAATTCTATCGAGCATGTGCAATATGTTTCCAATTTCAATAGGTAACCCAACAATCCATATTCTAACACTTATAATCTCACATGGAGGAATCATCCTAATTTTTCATGGAGTAACTAAGACAATCAAGCTAGGCCTTCTCATCCTTCTAGTTTTCCTCAAAGGCAATAAGGTGGAATGTCCATAGCTCAACCAATCTAATAAAAGAAGTAATCATGGAATATGAAAAAAAATTTTATTGAAAAATTGAAGAAGGTATAGAGCAAGCTAGACAAGATAAATAAGCTTGAATTGAAGGTTAACCAAATTGAGCAACACAACTAACATTTGGAGATGCAAATTGGGCAATTGGCTAATACTATCAATGCAAGAATGAAAGGTACACTCTATAGCAATACTAAAATTAATCAAAGAGAACAATGCAAGGAATTACTTTGAGAAGTGGCATGGAGATACTTGATCCTTCACATAAGTATAAGATGAATGCAAGAAAAAAAACCATGAAAATTTCTAAAATTCTTGAAATCTCAATCTAAGAAAGTAAGAAATAGCTATAAAATTCAGTCCAAATGAGAAAGACAATGTGGAGGATGATAAAGAGAAAGAAAGAAGTAAGCCTACATCAATAAAACCTTATGTTCCACCCACCCATTTTCCTCAACAATTGAAATTACACAAGTTTGAGAAGCAATATGCTAAGTTCTTAGAGATTTTTAAGCAAATTCATGTCGATATTCCATTTATCGAGGTCTTAGCACAAATGCCAAATATATGTAAAATTTCTAAAACAACTTTTGTCTAACAAGAGGAAGTTTAAAGAACTTGACGCCATAGCTCTCTCATAGGAATGTAGCACCATAATTTTAAACAAACTTCTATTAAAGCTTAAGTATTTAGGGAGTTTCTATATTCCTTGCCAAATTTCTCATTGCAAATTTGATAGAGCACTGTGATTCAGGTGCTAGTATTAGTCTAGTGCTTCTTTCTATTTGTAGGAAATTAAAGCTTGGTGAGATCCAACCAATTACGATGACAAAGTAATTAGCAAATCACTCTATTAAATACCTAGTTAGAGTAGTGGAGCACGTTCTCATGCAGGTAGGAAAGTGTATTATACTAGTAGATTTCATTATGCTCGATATGGATATAGATGTGGACATGTCATTAACCCTTAGAAGACTATTCTTAGTAACCATAAGGGCCATAATTAATATGAAGAATGGGAAGCTAACTTTGAATCTGATGGGAGAGTGAATGGAGTTCAATGTTTTCAAAGCAATAAGACCACCTTCTCCTATTGAAGATTCCAATAGGATGGTTGTAGTTCACGAGCTAGTTCAAGAGGTTTCTCAAAATGAGCATCCTAATGATCCATTTAAAGCTTGGTTAATTCAAGGGGCATCACCATTACATAAGGACCATAAAAATGTAGCCTAATTTTTAGAAGCAACTCCATTTAAAGATTAAGGTTTAAGAATTTAGGATAAAGTAAGGTTTTCCCTTTAATTGAAAAAGTTCTAATTCTAGAGCCAAACCTCCTCCTTTTCATTTGAGATATGCATTCTAAGGTGATGCTTATGAAAATGCCTGAATATATAAAAAGAAAGACAAGTTATGGCATGCTAAGCAATTTCACATGATCTTACAAGCCATCACTTGAAGTTGGATAGTAGGTGGTGCAAGTTTTACCTGGAGCAATAGAGCTATAAAGAGATAGTGACAAAGCATTCAAAGTGAATGGACAACATTTAAAGCATTCTTTATGTGATGATGCATTACAGGATGGAGAAATTCTTCCCTTAAATTCACCTTCAAGCTGAGAATTTAAGGAAAAAGTTAAGCTAATAACTTTAAATAAGCGCTTGGTAGGAGGCAACCAAATGATTATTGTTTCAGTCATTTTTATTTTAATTTTTGCGTATTATATCTTCTTAAATTTTCAATCATTGCAATGTTTAAATTCTTAGAAATTTAGTAATTCTTGTTAGTTTAATTCATAGTTAAAGTGTTATTTTTATGTTTTAATTTGTGTTAGTTAGTGTTAATTTTTGTTTAATCATGCTAATTCGAAGTTAATTGAGGAAGTAATCATATGGAAGCTGTACTTGATGCAACTATGGAGAAGGAAAACATGATTGATGAATGACATTAGAGGGAAATAATTAAAATAGCTGCAGATTGATTTGCATGGGCCATACAATGGACCTTGTAAAAGCTTTGGGAGTACGTCTGTACAAAGGAGATGTAGGCCAACAACCATGGATGGGGTATCTAGTTCATGGAATGGGTCTTAATTTATGGAATAGGCTGCCATTTATATTGGGGAAGCTTCATTTTAATGGAGTTGGGCTATTATAATGGAAAACGAGAATGTGAAATTTTTGTTAATGGGCCTGAACTTAGAATAATAAAATTTTTTTAACACCCATCTTCTTCCTTTAACCCTAATCGATGCCCCACTTCCTCAAGCCTCTCCCACATAATCACTTTTCGCAAACCTCTCCCATATCAATTCATCATAAATCCAAAATCCCTCTTTCCCCAAACCCCTCCCATAGATCAATCTCCTTTTGATCTCACCATCGAAGCCACCATGCCCAAAACTAAGAAGAAGCTGACCAAATCTTTAATAGGTTCTCTAACTTTGAAATACTCCTCATAAACTCGAAACCCAAGCTCATCATCTTCAGACACTGATCTACCTCCTTCATCATGATGTGCTTTCCTTCATCGAAATGAAACATCCAATCCTAAACACACCACTTTTTTCATCATCTTCGGATGCTGACCTTCGTACTTATAAGATCCCAATAGTAAAAATCAAAATAAAAATAGTGACATTTTAATTGCAATTTCATTTTCTTTTGGATATTGTTTATTTGATTTAATTTTTGAACTAGTGCAAATTGTGTTAGTATTGTGGATATTGTTCATTCATGTTTAGAATTGGTACTATTTTGAAATATTTTATACTTAACTATTACAGGGCTTGGATTAGTAAAATTGGTACTATTTTGTGATATTTTTTTATCTAAATTATGCAAGGCTATCCGAGATTAAGAATTATTGATATGTTAGGATGATTGCTATAGTGAGATAGTTATGTTTAATAGGAATTATGTGTGATCTTCATATTAGGCAATCTTTGTGAAGTAAGTTTGTGTAAACATAATTGTGTTGAAATTGAAGGAGATATACGATATGTGATATAGGTAAAAATATATTTGTGCTTGTTGAGTTTAGTTTTAGCCAAAGATTATATTACTGTTTGGTGTATTTAAATGCATGAATATGTGCCTAAAAATATGTCTATGATTGTGAAAACTTGTGGAAAATATGGTTGCTAATTTATGATTTGTTCACAAGCATGAAACTATTTTTCATTATTGGATAGTAACAAACAATTGTCTAACAAATTTTTATTGAAGGTTCTACTTACTGATAGTGTACTTAATCAAATGCAAAAAGTTGGTGATCAGGAACATGTGTGCTTATTTAGAATTAAGTGTGACTCTGAGAATTATGAAGATAAAATTTTATTTTTAAGAATTTGAAAAAAATAAATTGTTGAAGTTTATTGGGAATTATGTGAACTGAGATATTGATGTGCACGTGCTTGAGAATTTTTTGGATTTTCTGTATACTACATACATGCTACTAGATTTAATAGAAGGAAAGTTGAAATATGGTAATGGATTTTGCGAATTGAACAATTACAAAAATTTAGAAGCAGCACCATGACAACTCTAAGTCACATGAAAGGGGAGTTTTTTTTTTTTTTGTCCTTGTAATTTTATTTTCCTTTCAAACATTAAGGACAATGTTTCATTTAAGTTTGGGGAAGAGGCTCAAATTCATTCTTTCAATTTTTTTTGAATTCATTTGTGAATAAGGAATTTGATTTATTCTTTTGTTCTTGTGGATTGGATTTTTTAGGTAAATTGTTTACTCTAATAGTGAAGATGAATTAACTTGAGAGTGATCACTTCATGATTTGTGAATTCCTGAATTTTGGAATGCTTGTAATGGAACTATGCATAACCAATTTTATCAGAAAATTTGAACATTTGAATAAACTTGATAAAAGATGCAAGTTATTTCTTATTTTGGTTGATTAAGAAACTTACTTGAATCAATACACCTAGAAATTGATTGTTTATTTAGATTCGAGCATATGCATGCTAGTTTGTTAAAAACTTTTCTACTAATTCTAGAACAAGGTAGTTTGTAAAAAAAATTTTCATTAATTCTAGAATAAGACATAATCTTTTGAGGCAAAATATTAATTCATACTTGATCAAGGAAATGACTTAGGCATTTTTTGTGTTAACCCATTTAGCTCCTTTCATTGCACCCTTTTTAAGCCTTGAAAAATGCTCTAAGAGTGTATACAAGCCCTTTTCTTGGTACCCTTAACCTTATTACCATATAACCATCATTATGGCCTACCTACTAAGAGAATTTTAGAATTGAAATTTTTAAGTGGCATTAAAATTTCTATTATGTTTGTTGAGAAAGTTGAACTTCCTTCTTAATTGTATATTTGAGCATATGTGCAAGTGTTTGATATTTAGGGAGAACAAAAAGTTATGATGTGTAATGCTTGCATATTTACAATTTGTTGGTTATTTGGATTAGTGTAAAAAAATAAAGAGAAAAAGAAAAAAGTGAAAAAATAAAAAATAGAAAAAGAAAAAAGGAAATGTTGAGAATTATGAAGTCTTTTGAGCTCTAATGCTTAAATTGTTTGGAGTTTACAAATTTATATAAGATGCATCATGTAACAATTTACTCTTGAGCTTTTGTAATGAATTTGGATTGTTTGAGTGATTATTGCTAAGGAATAAAGAAAATGTGATTTAGACAAGTTCAAAAATTGTGGATTTGATATGAGAGTTTTTAACGTCACTTAATTATTTTAATTCTTGGAATTCTCTTATTTGTACCTTTTATCCTCTTCTTGGTAAGCCATTTTCCTTTAGCCCTATTACAAGCCAGTAAATAACTTTTGATCCTTGATGAGATGTGTAATTACCTTAGGGGAGATTGGTTGTGTGTTCTTACTATGAAATTATGGATAACATTATTTTAGGAAGAGTTTTGACAATGTTAGCTTGTATTATATTTGTTTTAAAATTGCATCAAAAGTGAAAAAGGTGTATCATGGTTTTTGCATATTTCTTGATTGATTTGTGCTTGGAATTGCTTGCAAAATTTTAAGAATGAACTTCAATGTCATAAAGTTTCTAATGAGTTTGATTGTGTTAGTTTATTATGGAGTTTTCTAAGTTCAAAGGTTTGCAATTACAATTTGAGAAGTTCTCTTGTTATTTCTTTTCTTTACTTAAGGACAAGCAAAACTCCAAGTTTTAAAGAGTTTGATAGGAGTCATTTTTAGAATATATTTTTAGATTAAAAATTAGGAGTTTTTCTTATTTTTATAGTATTATCTTAGAATAGTTAATTTTTTACTCATTTCGTACTCGCGCTAGAGATTTTGAGAAAAATGAGCTAAATTGCATTTTTTCATAGTGTTGTATGAGCTATTGCATGACCCATGTATCTAACCATATAGTGTACGAAGTTGACCAATCAGTAGAGCAGAATTGTGTAAATAGTTAAATGCATAGGCTATTACCTAACCCATTCATCTAGCCATGCAAATTGTCAGATCCATATATTAAAACACAACACGGGCTACCTTTTTAAGATGACAAAGACCCTAGATAGGGATTCCTAGGTTTTTTAGGAGAGAAAAGTGGATCCAACTTTTGCACCAAATAAATAAATGATTCTATGAAGATTAAAGGGCATCACCTTTTAGGGTTTTCATTGATTAATTTAAAAAGACTCTTCTTTTAGAAAATTCTTCTGTTCAATTTAATGGATTTCTTCTTCTTTATTTCTTTTTCTTCTAAGATTAATGAATTCTTCAATTCTATGGATTAGGGTAAAAACCTAATATTTATTTCATGAATCTATGAAGTGATTTTTGCTTCAATTTTCTTAGGTGTCTTGATTTAATACATTTGAGCTTAATTAATCTTGTATGTATGAACGGTCGCATATGTCTAAAGTGTTGGACTAGATTATTCAAATCTAAGTCAAGACTCACTTTTGATATTGACAATGTAGATTGAAAGGTTATAATATCAATTTTAAGTGTTGTTTTTGCAAATGTTAAAATAGAATCTCATTAGAAGTTGAATAAAAGTGATTAGAAGCAAAAACCTTAAAGTATGAAAATCTACCTTCAAAATTAGAGATCGTGAATTTCATAGTGACTGAAAATTTTAAAAAGTGTTGATTGAGATTCAAAAGTTGTGACCGCGAATTTCAGTAGCTACCGCGAATTTTGAAAATCATTTTTGAGATTCAAAAGTCATGATCGCAAATTTCAATAGCGATTGCGAATTGGTGAAACAACATCTTCATGTTAGACAAATGATATGGTGTCTAAAGAAAGAAAATAGTGATGACAAATTTAAGTAGCAACTGTGAATTTTTAAATCTATTAGAAATATCCAACAACTAGTTTTTGAAAAGACCAACAGTTTTATGCCACATGGACTAATCGTTAGACACAGTCTAAAAATAGCGATCATGAATTTCAGTCCCGACCATAAATTTCGTATGACAAACATTTAATGTAAGATATGTCTAGCACAACTTAGAGATTTAGACATAAACGTCACTTTAGTGGTTATTCCCTATAAATACACCACCAAATGGACTTGAATACAATACGATAATTATTGATTGTGCCAAAACTCTTGCAAAGTTAATTCTCAACTTTAACACTTTATTTCTTTGTACATAGTTTGATGTGAACTTTAAACACCCTGAGTT
Organism: Omphalea diandra; assembly: GCA_949677035.1. Lineage (NCBI taxonomy): Eukaryota > Viridiplantae > Streptophyta > Magnoliopsida > Malpighiales > Euphorbiaceae > Omphalea > Omphalea diandra. The sequence continues at coordinate 23,709 of CATIWR010423032.1, read as the reverse complement.
TGGGTTTGAGAGTGAACCCTTATATAGAAACCTTTTGTTTAGGTTTGAGAGTTAGCCTAGTTGTAAAACTTTTGTATAGGTTAAGTGTGAACCTTTGGAAAACACTTGTGAGGTTATGTGTAAGCCTTGAACCACAAGTTTTACAAACTCTTGTGTTCATTCTTCTCTTATTCTTTCTCTAATCTTTCATTTTTGTGAGCTTCCTCCAAAATCAAAAGTTCAAATTTCCCACCAATTCAACCCCTCCTTCTTGGTGCACTAGGTCCAATAATTGGTATCAGAGCTAAGTCTCAATTCAAGCCTTAATTGTGTGAAAAGTCTTAATGTGTGAGAAAAGATCAATGACACAAGAAAGAGTCCACTCTCACCTTAATCCCCATTTTGATGGCAATGATTATGATCTTTGGATGCATAAAATAGAGATCTATCTTGATAGCGATCTCATCAATTTATGAGATTATATACTTAAAGAGTGAAAGCCTCCAATAAAAATGGTTGAATGAGTAAAGGTGGCAATTGCGAGAGAAGAATGGAGTGAAGCATAAAGGAAGGAAAATGGGAAGAACAAGAGAGCAATGACTATTCTCCTAAGCTTCATGTCAAGAGAAGAAATTAGAAGAGTCCAAGATTGCCAAACTACACATGCCATATGGAAAACACTAAAAACCTATAATGAGGGCACAACTCTTCTGAAATCAAGTAGGTTGGAGATGTATGTGATAAAGTGTGAGCTCTTCATGATGAAAGACCATGAAAGCATCACCGAAATGACAAATAGACTTATGTTTATTGTCACAAACATAAAAAAAGTTTGGAAGGATTCTTACCAACTATGAGGAAAATACTAAAATCCTCAAATCTCTTCCATTGGATAAATTTGGTGCAAGAGTATGCAATATTCTAGAGTCCAATCTAAAGATTAGGAAAGTGCCAACCGATGCCCTCATTAGTAAGCTTCTCACTCATAAGATGGCTCTCAAGAAGGATTAAGAGATGAAGAAGCTAAGAGGACAAAGAGACAGAGAGGACAAGAAAACTTTAGCATTCAAAGCTCAAAAAGATTATTCAAGCTCAAGTGACTCAAATGAAAGTAACAAAAAAGAAAAAGAGCTTGCTAAAATATCAAAAAGGACCAAGGAGTTGATGAAAAAGAGAAGAGAAAAAAGAATCCAAAGAAAATCATATTCCTATCATAACAAGGAAAAGAAGAAAAGCTTTAAGGCTACTTGGGATGATGATTCAAGTGATGAAGAAGAAAAAGATGAAGTAGCAAACTTTAGCTTTATGGCTTAAGAAGACTCCTCTAAAGAGATGAGTACTTTACCACACTTTTATGATAATTATGATGGATTTGATGATGAGCTTCTTGAAGTTCTTACTTTAAGATGTGATAAATATAAATGACAAATGAAAATTTATAAAAAAAATATTCTAAACTAGAGGATGAATTTAAATCCTTATATGATCTTGTAGGTGAGTTAAGGACTTCTAATAAGGAACTCAAAAGGTCTTTAGAGAGTCTTTCTAAGTCTTCATCCTCTCTTAACTCCTTAAGAAAGGAAAATGATTCTTTAAAAGATGAAGTTATAAAACTTAGAAACTCCATCTCTAAATTTCACAAGGGGAAGGAAGCTTTGGATACACTTATTGTATCTCAAAGACCTCTTTTAGTTAGATATGGTCTAGGCTTCAATGGAGCCTTTTCATCTACTTCTTCACTCATTACATTCATTAGAGCATCAACACTCAAACTTCAAGTATTGAGATTATGGGGAATAGAGCTACTCGTAGCACTAAGCCACCTATGCCTAAGGGCAAAGGAAAGGCCCCCAAACGCTTAAGAGCCAAGGCCCAAAGAGCAAATTATGCTTACATTTATAACAAGAAGCATGCTCAGCCACATAAACATAAAAAATTCTCTTCTACTCCTAATCACTCACACTTGCATACATTTTCACCACCTAAGTATGAGAAGGCCCCCTACTCATACTATGGTTGTGCATATGAGAAAGACTCATAAGTCTAAGCTCTAATGTCATTATTGCATGGGATATGGACATATCAATGTATTTTGCCATATTAGGAAGGCACACCTCAAATTGGAGGACCCTTCCGAGACTAACCCTCAAGGACCTAAGTATGTTTAGGTACCAAAAACTGAAGGACTCTTTCACCAAATTCTCATCATAGAAAATCTGAAGGTAAATGAAGATTACTAATGAAGAAGGGATAAAGTTTCAAATGGTTATTTGGTATCAAGCCATTGATACTAAACTTATAATGTATCCCTTATCCCTTATGTTTTTAACTTGATATATTTATGCATACATTTAGGGGGAGTTTTATTACTTGATATATCTATGTGTTGACATGTTTGATTTGATTTGATTGATTGTGTGATGAGTTGAATTAATTCATTTTGCATTTAAGGTTTTCTACATTTCAAATGTTCAAATCAACCATAAAAAATCATATACTCTATATTAGGGCCATATATGAAAATTCTTAAATTTCTAACCTTAGTTTGTCTATTCAAGAATCTTTAAGATTTTGAATTATTTTGCATTTATGTTTTTTATATATAAAATTTTCATGCAATTTATGTTTCATCCATTTGTCTTTTTATGTGACATATTGTGATTAATTGTGCAAAAGTTCTTATGTTTGCTATTCTAATTTGAGTTTGCACAATTGACAAGTTTATGGACATTCCCTCTAATATTCCCCATTCTCTCTCTTATTCCCTCCTATTCATCTCTTTTTAATCTTGACAAAGGGGGAGAGATAATTGATTGAGTATACAAAGAGGGGAGATAAAATTGAACAACATTTGTAATAAGCTAAGACAATGATCTTATTAGAATAACTAAGGAGCAATATGGATTGAGGGGGAGCAATTTTGTACTTATGAATTGAATCACTTCGCAATCATTCTCTTAGGAGCATACATAATTGATTCTTCATCCTTTGAATATTTAATCTTAATTGTCAAAATAAAAAAAGGGGAGATTGTTGGACTAGGTTATTCAAACCTAAGTCAAAACTCACTTTTGATCTTGGCAATATAGATTGAGAGGTTCTAATATCAATTTTAAGTGTTGTTTTTGTATATAATAAGATAAAATCTTATTGTAAATTGAATAGAAGTGATTAGAAGCAAAAAACTCAAAGTATGAAAATTCGCCTTTGAAATTAGCGACTGTAAATTTCATAGTGATCTCGAATTTTGAAAAGTACTGATTAAGATTCAAAAGTCGCGACTGTGAATTTCAGTAGCGATCATGAATTTTGAAATGCATTGTTGAGATTTAAAAGTCGCGATTACGAATTTTGATGGTGACTAAGAATTGGTGAAACAACATCTTCATGTTTGATAGATGATTTCACGGTGACCATCACGTCTAAAGCAAGAAAATAGTGACCATGAATTTGAGTAGTGACTGCAAATTTTGATATCTGTTAGAAAGATCCAATGGCTAGTTTTTGAAAAGACCAATGGTTTTATGCCACATGGACTAACCATTAGACATAGTCTAAATATAGCGATCGTGAATTTTAGTATCGACCATGAATTTCGTCTGACAAGCATTTAATGCAAGATATGCCTAGCACAAGTTGGAGATTTAGACGTAGTTTCTTTATAATGTCTCTTTGGTGGTTATTGCTTATAAATACACCACCAAATGGACTTGAATGCAAGAGGATAACCATTGATTGTGCCCAAACTCTTACAAAGTTAATTCTCAACTTTAACTCTTTAGTTCTTTATACATAGTTTAGTGTGAGCTTTAAACACCTTAGGTTTGGGTTTGAGAGTGAGCCCTTATATAGAAAACTCTTGTTAAGTTTAGAGAGTTAGCTTAATTGTAAAACTCTTGTATAGGTTAAGTATGAGCCTTTGGGAAAACACTTGTGAGGTTGTACGTAAGGCTTAAAACAAAAGTTGTAAGTTTTGGTGTGAGCCTAAACACTAAGTTGAGTGTGAGCTTATAAAACACTAGTGATTGAGTGAAACACCCAATTGGTGAATTGGGGAGTGGATGTAGGGTTTGTTAATACCCGAACCACTATAAAACTCTTGTGTTTATTCTTTTCCTACTCTTTCTCTAATCTTTCATTTTTGTGAGCTTCCTCCAAAATCAAAAGTGAAAATTTCCCACCAATTTAACCCCCTTTCTTGGTGCACTAGGGCCAACATAGCTTGAGATTCTAGATGGTGGAGCGGGACTGGAAGTCTAAGGTTAGTTCTAACATATTAAACTAGAAGATTGAGACCACGAGAGTAGGCTTGACTTTTAGAGATATTTCAGGATTATTCATAGAATTTAATGCATTGTTATTGAATTTTGTGGCCACGAGAGCAGACATAATTTCGATAATGATATACTCAATTTTGCTTGAGAGTGACTGTTAGATAAATCATCTTCAAGCGCAACCCATTCACAATTAGAAAAAAAACCCTGGGTATAATTGTACGATGGTATTATGGTGTACCTGAATTCTTTAGAAATCATTGTCATAAGAGTTTCTTTTAATTAAATCTCTTTTATTTAATTATTTTTGCAATTTCAATTTTTAGTTATTTTCTTCTTGATTATTCAGCTGCTAAATGATAGAAAAATTAAGACTTTATTGGTACTTATGTAAAACAATTATCATTAGAACGATCTCTTCTTATCAATGTATTACTTGAGCAATTCATGCACTTGCAAGGGTTAGATACGCTACAGTACCCTTTTGACGTATATTTCATATAACTTTTTGGTAAATTTCAATTCCAATGATATTATTTTTCCATTTATAAATATTCTAATCACCTATTTATACAATAAATTTCTTTGACATTTAAAAAATAATGAAAATAAAGTGAGTTAAAGGTTTTTTCTACAATGCATAGTTAGGTGAATAAGTGGTATCATTCGCTCTTATAATTTTGAATCACATGTGTATCTAAGGAATAGATCAGTACTTTAAAATGATGATGGTGGAACCACTAGACTATATAATATAACTAGGAGTTTGTTAATATTTACTCATCTAGGTGGACCTAAAAGAAGAATATTGATTGATGAAAAATATCACGTAATTCAAACATACATTTTTCTTAATTATCATGATGTAATAGAATATGTTAAGTAAGTTATAATATTAATTCAACCCTTGCAATATTATGGAGCTTATACATTGACATGTTGAAGTAAACTTGTTCGAACATATCCATTGATAAGGTTGATCAAAAGTTAGGTTGATCAAAAGTTAGAGATAGAATTTCGATATTAGTACAAGTAATATGTGAATATGAATGGGATAATAATAAAACCATAAATTCTAACTCTAATTATTCCATTGCCAATGTAATGAATTATTTATGTGTATTTTATAGGCAAATAATCCTACAAATGTCACAAATTAGTTTGTTGCTAACCTTACTATTGGTCTGTTACAAAATATAACTATGTGTCCCATTTACTTTATCAATAGGTATAAATTTCACTTTGAAAAATATGGTTTCAATAAGTCATCGATCAATACTGGAGTAAATATTGAGGATTCCAACTATAATGAAATTACATATGACTAGTATGGTAGACTGATCGAGATTTTGTAGTAGGAGTACCCTACACTTATGATTAAAAGAATAGTATTATTTAAATATGAATAGTTTTATTGGCCTTTGTGCACTAAGAAGCGGGGTTGAATTAATAAAAAATTTAAAAAATTTAAGGAAATACAAATAAATAAAATATTAAGGAAATAGTGGATGAAAATCAATATAAGAGATTTATAGTGGTTCAAGTGTTAACGAACCCTACATCCACTCCCTAATTCATCAATTGGGTATTTCACTAGCTCACTTTTGTGTTTTACAAGCTCCCACATAACTTAGTATTTAAGCCCACACTAAACCCTAATCACACTTACGTATAAGACTTACACACAACCTTAAAAGAGTTTTACTAACCAAATGCTCATTTTAAACCCAATTTCCAAGTGTTTAAGGCTCACACTTAACCTTTTATAAATAATTAATATAATTAAACAACTCAAGTATAATGTAATAAATAGTTAAACTTTGAGAATTAAATTTGTAAGAGTTTGGTTACAATAAATTGTTATTATCTTGAATTCAAGTTCATTTAATAGAGAATTTATAGAGTCCAATTACCAAAGAGTCCTTATCAATGAAACTATGTGCAAATCTCTAAGATTTGGTAGGCAATTCTATATTAAATGCTTATTAGACTCAATTTATAGTCGAGACCAATAATTGCGATAGCAATCTACATTTTGTGCTTAGAATTGTTGACTCACGATCAATATCTTTAAATGTATCTCATGACTAATGACACGTGGCATTTGATTATTGGTTATTTCAAAACTAGCCATTAGAACCCTCTTTTCTTTGTAAACATCTCGATCATGATTGCAATCAAAGTTAGCATAGCGTAATGCAAATTGCGTTATAAAACAAACTACCCATTTACGTTCAATCTTGAAACCAAGTAGCAATTGTGATCTTTAAATCTCCAAATGGCTCCTTAGACATGTGGCATGCTTTTATGGCTTTTTGAGTGACCGTTGGAACTCTTTTGAAGTCTTTTGAATGTCCTAGTTGTGATCCCATCGTGACTCTCATTGTAAATGGAACTAGAGGTTTTGGTTCTCATCGTTTTAGGAAATAGTAGCCACGACATACCAAATAATCGTCACAAGCTTGATATTAGTCGCAATCCTCATGTCTTAGGCATGAATTATAGATTAGTTTGAAACTTGGAGAATTTTCATTTTGATTCAACTTTTAATTCTATTCCTATCTTATTTTCTATAAGAAAAACACTTAACACATCCATTAGAACCTTTCGATTTATATTATCGATATCAAAAAAGAGGTTTGACCTAGTTTGGCTAACGTAGTTTAATAATCTCTCCCTTTTTAATTGACAAACTAGATTCAATTTTCAAAGGAAATAATCTCTAACATGCATATTCTTATAGATTCTAAGTGTTTGAAAGTTAAATTGAAGTTGGAAGTTATAGTTCCTTAAATTATGTAATATGTGCAAAATACTTGGACATAATATTTAAAGTTTGATTAGTACTCCCTTTAATCCATACTCCCTTTTTGTATTTTAGTTGATCCAATATAATATTATTCAATTTGCATATTAATGTTCAAATTCTCTCCCCATTTGTCAAGATCAAATAGAGAGCATATGGGGAATAAGATGGGAGGGAAGAAACACAAGTTATAATCACTCCATAACCTTCAATTAAACACAATCATGTAAGAAAGCAATGGATAGAAACATAAAGACAACTATCATTAAAGATAGAAAGCCCAATCAAGTTCATAAAATTTCAAACATATAGAAATGTTTGATCACAAGTTGGGCCTTAGAATTGAAAAAAAAACCATTAAAGAAATAAAAGAGAAAAATAAAGTGAAGATGAAATAAAAAAAAGAGAGAAACTAAAACGTTGGTAAAGAGTCGTCATCATCATCTTCATTTTTTTGATCTTTTTTTCTAGTTCTTCGTCTTTTCATTGATTTTTCTCTGCATGATTTCCTTTTTCTTCTTTAGTGTCCTTGTCCTCAAAATCATGAAGGTGATAAGGTACAAGCTCTAATTTCCCTTGGAGATCCATAATTTCACTGTGGATGTGACTAAAAAGCTTGAACCTTTGGTTCATTACTCTCATAAGCTTGTCAAGCTTTTTGTCTAAGGAAGAAAGGGAAAAGGGAGGAGGATGAGGAGCTTGAGAAATAACTTATACCTCTTGTTATTGGGGGTGCTTCTCCATCTTCTTAAATAATAAGCCTTCTTCATTTTTATTTTTAAGAGGCTTATTAAAGCCTTCCACCCTCAACCTCAAGAAGATATTCATAGGTGTGCAGTCTTATGGCCTTAGCATTGAGAAGGCAATTGAAGTCAAAGAAGTTAGTGGAAGGGAGGTAGGTGGTTTTAAAGTAGACCTCTTATTGTTATGGTGCTTCTCCACCATCTTCAATAATAAGCCTTCTTTATTTTTTTTTGTTAGGAGTTTTGTTGAAGCCTTACACCCTTAACCCTAAGAAGCTATTCATAGGTGTGTGGTCTTATAGGCTTGGCATTGAGAAGGCAGTTAAAGTCAAAGTTGGTGGAAGGAAGGTAGATGGTTTTAAAGTAGGCTTTATTTTATAGGTTCAATGCTCTTACATGCCTATAAAAGGCAGTAATATGAAAGGGGATAAACAATTGATCATGTTTTGATTTTGCCATGTGAGCTAATTGATTAATAAAGAAATGGTCGATTTGGATTAGTTTGACTTCAATGAGATACTAAAGAAAGTAAAGGTCCTTTCAAGACACTTTCTCATTGTCGTCACCTTTAGCATTGATGGAGAAGGTGATAATTTGATAGAGAAGCCAAAAGGTGGGTTTTGATTTTTAGCTAGGGAAGATTTTTAGTCATGGTGAAATGCAATATAAATCTAATGCTAAAATTTATTCATGTCAAAGGCAAGAGAGAAAAGGTTCCATAGAACATCATCCTCGATTTGGAAGGAGAAGAGAAAACAAAGGTTAGGGGTAGGTATTGCTGTGGGGTTGGCCAAAGCACCAAAATAAAAGATCATACATACCTGCCACTATATTTACAGCTTTACTAATTTCCATTGTGGCCATGAATTCTTTGGTGACTTCTTCACATCCTAGTTCCTTATAAAAAATAAAGTCTCCCCATCAAAGATTGGAGAGATATTCCTAAATTTCTCTATCGATCTTTAATGGTTCAAGTGGAAAGGAAGAGAGGATATTATTGGGTATAATGCTCTTCTTAGTGATCAAGTCATAATGTTCTTTTTTTTTTCTTTGGTCACCCCCTTAATTACATAATGTAGGGATTGTTGCCTTGAGGGAGGAAAGGAAGTTTACAGGGTTTTGCCATTATTGGTGTCCCTTGGTGGTTTCTTTATAGACATGAAGGAGAAAAGAAGGTAGAGGATGAAAGAAAGGTAGAAGAATAAAAGAATTAGTAACAATTAAAGAGAAAAGGAGAATTTAAGTGAGATTAATAAGGGAAATAGGACAAAGTAAAATAAAGAAAAGGCTTGAGAAAGGTTTAAATAGCAAAAAGAGTGTTAAAATGGCTCAAAAAAAAAAAGCTTAGATTTGCATTTATTGCTAGAAAACTATTGTTTAAAATGAAGAAATTATTACCTAGCAGATATTGAAAATCGCAACTACTAAACCTCCATTGCGATCATGAAATATGAAATCTATAAGTAATGGATAGTTTGACCTCAAAAATACATGAAGAAAATGATTTAAATTTTGAAAATTTAAAAAATTTACATGCGCAAAAAAAAAAGTCACGAATATGAAATTTAAAAGTCTTGAAAAAATTAAAGTGACTTGTAAATCTCAATTGCAAAAATTTATATTGGTCATGATTTACAAGACAATTTCAAAAACATGCTTAAAAGTGAAATTTTATTAAATGGCCCATATACTAAGTGATCAAATTGATATATAGATGATTACAACCAATCAATAAACTCTCATCACAAACATGTCAAACATCTCAATTATCAATCAAACAACATATCCAAATAATGAGACCTATTTTCACTTTAGAGAGCTTCCATCCAGCATCCTTAGTACTCTTTAATAAAGTTCATTCTTTCTTTATTAAGGGGTTTAATGAAAATATTGGCTAGTTAGTGTTAATAAATTATAACACCACATTACTATTTTGCACATGGTTTCTAAGGAAATGATTCATAATATCTATATGTTTGCTTCTTGAGTGTTGGATAGGATTATTTGAAAGATTTATTACATTAGTGCTGTCACAATTGATGGGAATGTGACTAACATTTTTGCAGTAGTGCTTGAGTTGTTTCATCCAAAAAACTTGAGTGCAACAATAATCCACCGCCATATTTTTCACTTCAGCAGTGAACAATGAAACTGAAACTTGCTTCTTGCTAAACTAGGAAAATAACAATTCAACAATAAATTGGCAAGTTCCAAAAGTTCTCTTTCTATCAAGCAAGCTACCCACATAATCTACATCCTAATAACCAAAAAGGCTAAAGGATGAGTTTCAAGGATACCATAAATCTAAATGCAATATGCCATGTCAATATTTCAAAATTCTTTTACCTGCATATAAATGTGATTTTTTAGGACAAGATTAAAATCTTACACACAAGCATACACTGAACATAATATCGAGTCTAGAAGCGGTAACTTAGAGAAGAGAGCCAATCATACCTCTATATTTCTTTTCATCTATAGGCTTATCAGATTCATTTTTAAGAAGATTAAATGATGAGCTCATTGGTGTTTTGGCTATCTTGCATCCATCTATCCCAAATTTCTTAAGTAGCATTTTTGTGTATTTGGATTAATTGATGAAGATTCCCTCTTTGCACTATTTGATTTGTAAACCAAAGAAGAGTTTAAGTTCTCTTATCATGCTCATTTCAAATTCCTTAGTCATACACCTAGCAAACTCCTTACAAAGAGAATTATTTGTGGCACCAAATATAATGTCATCAATATAAATTTGTACAATTAGTGTATCCTTTCATGCCTTTTCACAAACAAAGTAACGTCAACCTTGTCCTTTTTAAAATCATTTTTTTCAAAAGAAATGAGCTAAGCCATTCATACCAAGCACTAAGAACTTATTTCAATCTGTATAAGGCCTTAGCCAATTTGAAAACATGGTTTGGCAAATCATGTGACTTAAAGCTAGAAGTTTGCACAATATAAACTTTCTCCTTAATAAAATCATTTAAAAATGTACTTTTGACATCCATTTGAAAAAGTTTGAAATTCATATCGCATACACATGTAAGAAGGATACTAATAGCCTCAAACATCGTAGTATGGGTAAATATTTCATCATGGTTAATGCCTTTTTCTTGGTCATACCCTATAGTAACCAATCTAGCTTTATTCCAAATGTTAGAACCTTGCTCTTCCAACTTGTTTCAATACACCCATTTACATCCCATAACTTGGTTTTTTGGGGTTTTAGAACAAGTTCTTAAACCTTGTTTCTCTCAAATTGATCGAGTTCCTGTTGCATAACAACCCCCCAACACTCATCATCAAGAGCCTCATTGATTAATTTTGGCTCCAGTTAAGAAACAAAAGCAAGGTTGTTATCCAAGACATTAAGTTAAGCTCTAGTTGTAACAACCATTTTCATTTACTAATCATGGTATTCATGTCCAACAATTCATATGCATAAAGGTTATCATCATTCATACACAATCTAACATATATTTAATGTACATATATGTTAACTAATGTTCAAGGCTAGTGGCCACAAATTGATTCCTATCTAGGTATATGAACATGACACAAGGAGAAAGAGAGTTGGAATTTAGCCGATGACCAGTGCTCCATATATCTATATGCAAAACTTTATGCTCCAAAGTACCCAAACCTATGCTTTAGCATCTAAAAAACATATGACGATTTGGTGAGTCACGACTCAATGAATAAAAGTAATAATTATATTCTTATGGCACAACCAACAATCAAATGTCATCATGACACATTACAAGTATAAAATTGACTATGCAAGTGCAAATGTAATAGATTGATTTTTTCATGAACTTGCAAGGCAAACACTACTCCTGGGAATTCATGTGATTCAAGTAATATTTGATTTTATTGGCCAACATATAACAAATGAATCATTTGATTAATAATAAGTGCCAATAAAACATATTGGCCCTTTTTTTCAAGTGATTTGCAAGTGTTTGACAAGTCGATCATACTATCCTTTTAGTTCCATATGTAAGTGTTCATTCATAATTGTATACCAAGTAATCATTAAGATTATATAACTCTCACTTAACTTGTATTCACATGTAAACTGTCAAAATTCAATCGCATATACACATAATAAAACACAACCATATCATAAAATCATCACACATACACATTAGAATCCAATTATGGCTTTTAATCACCTTTGATGTGATCAACCTTTATGGTAGCTTTGAACCTCTATCTTGGGCTTCCTCAACGTGTTAAGATCCTAAAATTTGATACATGCATGATTATAAATATTACAAAATAAGTTTACATGCTTGATATGCAACTATGCTCATATTTCGTGCATGTGGGTCAAGTACTTAAAGCTTATTTTTCTTATGTAGAAGTCTGACCTTGCTATTTTATAACTATAATAACTCTTGTTATATTTATCCAAATGATTTGATTCTTTTTTCCATAAACTAGACACATAATGATACCATATATTCAAAGATTAGCTCAATATAAGGCCTACAAAAGATATGGTGAGTTTATAAATTTTGCCATATTCCAATGTTATCTTAGTCTAATCAGATGTTACAATATTAGCCATATCTCCAATTGTAAAAATCCAATTAAAAAAATGAGTTCCAAGAATTTAAAAAACACATAAAGGAAAACTTTTCATGCTTTACACATTATAAAATTTAGTCTATAAGGTTATCAAAATAAATAATCAATCTCATGGCAAGCATGTTAAAACATCTTGAGAATCAGTCTTAATAAAGGAGCAATATCTCATCACCCACAATATACTTGGAAAAACTGATTTACTAGAATCTATATGAGACATAGATCTATAACTTTCAAGTTTGGCACATCAATAAATTCCCATTCTATGCCCATCAAATTCGTGAAAAGCAGAACTAAGAGATTGAATAGATTTCATCAAGTTTAGAGTTTGTCACAATCAAAGAGTAATATCTCTTTCCACACAACAAATTAAGCAAAGAAATTTTACAAGAATTTAGAGGGGATATAATACTACAAATTTTATATTTTGAACTTTGTCTAAATTAGCACATAAGGTCATCAAAATAAATGAAAATAGCCAGATTGAGGAGATTTCAGTAGGTTGTGAACCAACCCTAATAAAGGAGCCATAGTTCTTGGCACACACCAAATTAAGCAAAATTGTTTTACTTGCATTTAAATGAGACATGAACTACAATTTTTATGTTTTACACTTCCTCTAATTCCTCTTTTAGGATTATGAAATCGTGGGTGAAACAAACTACTCTAACAATAAAACCAACACAGTCAACTCTTGTTTCTTTTAAGCTTCAACCTCCATACATAAGCTCTACCTCAAATTACTCCATAATTCTTACTAATCATGCATGTTTAAAATGTTATAAGGGAGGAATTTCATGTAGTAAGAAGATAAATTAACTTTCCTCTTTTGCCAAAATTTGAAAAGCTTAGGGTTTCCTCTTAGCTAGCTTAGTTTTTCTTCCTCTTCTTCTTCTTTCTTTATTTGTTTGTTTCTTTCATCCTTTCTTTCTTAGCTATATTTCTTTTTATGCACTCCCTCAAAATTTTCCTCTCTATTCTACTCCTAAATAATGAACAATTCAATTTATATACATATTATAATAAGATAAAATTATGGTGGCTTACTGCCATTGATTAGAAATTCACTTTTCCTCTTTTAATCGCTCTTCTTCACTCCTTCATCACCTCCATCCATCTATTAATCTCCACATGCTCCTTATACTTTTAAATAGGCTCTAAAACACCATTATTTATGATATTAAAACATACACACAATATGTGATAATTTGTCATGAAACTATGCAAACATCACATCTTTGTTCAAGTGCCCTAAATGTAATGGTCTAATTGTCATCGTCATGCTTATCAAATTCACATATAAATGATCATTTATCTAATGCATATGTTCATGTGGGATTATAGATCATTTATACAATAAATATGTTCATGTAAGAATGATAATGAATGAGGCTAGGGATGTTACATTTCTTCCTCTTTTATCATGAATTTCGTCCTTGAAATTCAATACTTGTAAAAAAATTTGGATATTGTCATTTCATGTTCTCTTCAGTTTTCCATGTACCCTCTTCTTATGAATGGTGTCTTCATAACACCTTAACTAAAGGGATTTCTCAATTTTGTAACTATTTTTTCATATAACTAATGACCTTTACTAGTTTTTCAACATAACTTACACTATTTGCAATTGTTATTGTTAGATCCCTAAGTATATGTGTTAGATCAAATTGATACTTTCTAAGCATACTTACATGAAACACATCATTAATCTGAGCCAGCTCTGATGGCAGTGCTAACTTGTAAGTAATGGATCAATTCTTTCTAGGATCTCATATGGCCTTACTTATCGAGGACTTAGTTTCCCTTTCTTGCCAAATAAATTATTCCTCTCCAAGGTGAAACTCAGAGGAACGCTTTGTCTCCCACCTCATATTCTATTTCTCTTATGTATTGGTCTACATAACTCTTTTTCTTGTCTTGTGCTGCTTTAAGTTTGCTCCTGATTACCTTCACCTTGTCCACAGTGTCTTACATTAGTTTTAGCCCTTCTAAAACACACATACCTTCTTCATCCTAATAGATAGAACTTCAACATTTTATTCCATATAGTGCTTCATATGGTGCCATTTGTATACTGCTATGATAATGATTATTATAAGTAAATTCAACCGAGGTAATACATTAATTCCATGCACCTTTGAACCCTATCACATAATCTCGAAGCATGTCTTCAAATGTCTGAATTGTCCTTTCTGATTGCCTATATTTTTGATGATGAAAAATAGTACTAAAACTCAACTTGATACCCAAAGCCTGTTACAAACTGACCCAAAATCATGGATATCTATTTGATACAATGGACATTAAAACTCCATATAATCTGATACTTTCATCCATATATTTCTTGGCGAAGTGCTTAAGTGAACTACCCCATTGAATGGCCAAAAAGTGAGCTAACTTTGTTAGTCGATCAATGATTACCCATATAACATCATTCTTCTTCAAAGTTCTCGGTAACCCATATACAAAGTTCATGGCTATTCTTTCCCATTTCCATACCAGAATCGTCAATGGTTTCAATTTCTTATCTAATTCTTGATGTTCTATTTTGATCAGCTTATAAGTCAAACATGTTGAAACATAAGCTACTACATCTTTCTTCATTTTAGGCCATAAAAAATGAGATCATAGGGTATTATACATTTTCATCATTCCTGGATGCATGGCATATAGAGCATTATATGCCTATTCTAGGATTTCTCTTTGCAAGTTATCAACATTAGACATACAAATATGAGATCCCAACATCAAAGCATTATTTCAAATATCAAAATTAGCATGTCTCCCCTATTTTACCATTTTAATCATTCTCTATAACTTTGGATCCTTGCCCTCTACTTTTTTAATTTGATCATGCAACATTGATCTTATTTGAAAAGTGGCAATTAATAACTCTTTCTTTTGCATGTTTAGTTCCACATTTATAGCTCATAACTGAACTAAATAAGATAATGGAAATACCTGTAAATGAGTTATACTGCTTTTTGATTTCTTACTTAAAGCATCAACAACCATATTTGCCTTTTATAGGTGATATTTACCAGTGCAATCATAATCTTTTAGCAGTTCTAATCATCGCCTCTGTCTCATGTTTAATTCTTTTGAGCTCATTAAATACTTCAAGTTGTTGTGATTTCTAAATAGATGAAAAGTTTCTCCATATAAGTAATACCTTTATATTTTCAAGGCAAACACAATGACAATAAGTTTTAGGTCGTGTATTGGGTAAGATGATTCATAAGTCTTTAGTTGTCTAGATGCATATGCAATTACCTTACCATGTTGTATTAATACACATCCCAAACCTAGATGAGAGACATCACTATAAACTACGAATCATCAATTACCTATAGGAATGGTTAACACTAGAGCATATTCTAATCTATCTTTTAATTCATCAAAACTCTCCTAACATGTTTCAGACCGCTAAAATTCTATATTTTTTTAAAGTAACTTAGTCAAAGGAGTAGTTATAAGTGAAAACCTTTAACAAATTGATGATAATACTTATCTAGTCCTAGGGACTTCATACTTCTATAACACTCTTTGGGGTTTCCCATTTCACTATTACTTCAATTTTATTTGGATGTACCTTTATTCCCTTTTTAGAAACTATGTGTCTTAAAATACCATATGATCAACCCAGAACTTGTACTTACTGAATTTAGCAAATAACTGTTTTTCTCTCAAATTTTGCAACATAATCCTTAAATGTTGTTCATGGTCCTCTTTGCTCCTTGAATACACCAGTATATCATCAATGAACACAATTACAAATTTTCTAAGTAAGGTTGAAACACTTTGTTCATAAGAGTCATAAATGCAGTTGGTGCATTAGTCATCTGTCCTTGGCTCAAAAAATTCATAATACCCATAGTTAGTTCGAAAAGCAGCCTTCTGTACATCTAGGTTTGAAATTTTGAGGTAATATTAACCTGATTTTAAGTTAATTTTATAAAACACCCGTGCTCCTTATAACTGGTCAAATAGATCATCTATCCTTGGTAGAGGATATTTGTTCTTCATAGTAACCCGATTCAAATGCCTATAATCAATACGCAACCTAATTGTCCCATCTTTCTTTTAACAAATAACATTAAAGCACCTAAGGTGATACGTTAGGTCTAATGAATCCCTTTTTCAAGTAGTTTCTACAATTGAATCTTTAATTCTCTCAACTCAGCTAGAGCCATCCTATAAAGTGGAATGGATATCAATGATGTTCCTAGGACTAACTCAGTTATGAACTCTATCTCCTTGTCAAGTGGTAAATTAGGTATATCAGCTGGAAATACATTTGGAAACTCATTTAGCACTAAAATATTATTAAGCAATTCATTTGTGAACCTTATGTCTACCATATGTGCCAAATAAGCCTCACAACCACCTTTAATCATGTGAAAAGCCTTGATAGCATAAACTAGACATACAATTATAATTTACCTTTTTCCCTGAAACATAACCCTTATTTGATTTGGAGATTCCAAAATAACTTCCTTAGTAAAATAATTTACTATTGCATGATATTTGGACAATCAGTCCATACCCAATATTACATCTAATTCATGAAGTGGCAATAGTACTATATCAACATTCAATTCAATGGCATCAATGCGAATCACACAATCACGACATACCTTATCCTCAATTATCACATCTCTCAAAGGAGTACTGAGACATATGTTAAAATCTAAAGGTTGATGCTTACTACACAATTGGGATACCATGTTCAATGAAATAAATGAATATGCAAAGTTAGGATCATTTAAAACAATAATTTTTAAATCATGGAGAAAAATTTTACCAACGATAACTTTTAGAGCAGCGACGTCTTCTTGCCTAGTCATGGCAAATACTCTGGCTTGTGTTGGGGGTCTAAAACTCTGACCTTTTGATATGCTCATATCTTGGCCAACTTTAGTTGTTCAACCTCTGCCTCTGCCCCTGCCAAATGATACCCCAACTCCACTTGCTTTTGAAACTTTAACTGTGGATTATGTTGTAACTTTACCTCTACCCCCTCAACATTCTAGATCTTTCAAGACAATCCCTAAGCATATGATAAAAAAAAACCCACAAAAGTAGCACCCCTAAATAATTTCCTGCATTCACCCGTATGATGCCTGTCACAATGTAAATATGAGGGTCATTGTTGCAAAACTTGGCCTTAACCTTTACCTGCAAAAGATGAAACTCCTATCCCCTTCCTCTATATCTAGAGTAACCACCCCCTAACATTAGACTGTAATGGCATATAATCTCCACATTCACCTTTGTTTCTATTAAAATCTCCTACAAACTCAATAGGCCCCCTTTTTATTGATTGTTCTGTCATTTCTTTTTCTAATCTTTCTACCCCCATTGTAGGAACTTTTAGCTAGGGATAACTTTTAAGATTTGTAGTTGTGATCTTACTTTTGATCTTATATCTCAATCCCTCTTTAAACTTTTGATAATTTCTTTATCATTGGCCATCATAAAGGATGCATAATGAGATAATTGATTAAATTTTACCTCATACTCGGATATAGTCATCTCCTCTTACTTTAAATTTAGAAATTCCCTTATTTTGTCATCTTTGTACACTTATAGCATGTAATTATTATAAAATTCATGAAGAAAATCATCTCATGTAAGCACTAGAGGCTAGACATCACTCCTTGGAATGGTTTAACAACAATTATATGCATCCCCTTATAATTGCGACACTGCAAAATCAAACTTTTCTTCTAGTTTGTATTTCATCAAATTCAAAACTCTTTGTGCTCTTTCTAGCCATGTCTTTGCCACTACTGGATATGTGGTTCCACTAAAGTTGATTACACCTTGTTTTCTTAATTTGTCATACCTTTTTTCTCTTTGATTTTCTGGACCCTACATTGTTGGTTCAACAGTTCAATATCGTGGTTGTCCATGAGATATGTGTTGTTCATGAGAATGTGTAGGTGATCTAACTCTGTCAGTAGGTTAATCTCTCAATGGTTGGTATGATGCTTCTATATAACGCAAATTAGTTGACTCCCCTCTCCTTAGTGAGTCATGGGTAATATGATGATGCATAATGGTGTAAAATTCATGTCATGCTCATATGTATGTCTCTATCGAGCCTATCCCTCCTCTGATACCAAAAACTATAACAACCATTTTCATTTGCTAACCATGGCATTCATGTCCAAAAATTCATATACATAAAGGTTAACTCATCATTTATATATAATCCAACATGTGTTTAATATGCATATATGTTAATTAATTTTTAAGGATGGTGACCACAAACTAATTCCTATTAAGGTATATGTACATGATGCAAAGAGAAAATGAGTTGGAATTCAGCTAACAACCTATGCTCCATATGTCTATATGCAAACATTTATGCTCCAAAATACCCAAACCTTATGTTTCAATATCTGAAAAACATAATTACGATTTGGTGAGCTATGACTCAATGAATAAAATCAATAATCAGATGCTTATGGCACAACTAATAATCAAATATCATCATAATACATTATAAATATAAGAATTGACTATGCAAGCGCAAATGCAATAAATTGATTTTATCATGATCTTACAAGGCAAACACTACTCTACATAATACATTTGATTCAATTGACATTTAATTTTGCTGACCAATATATAGCAAGGGAATCATTTGATCAATAACATGTGCCAATAGGACATATTGGTCCCCTTTTCCAAGTGATTTGCAATTGTTTAATAAGTCGTTCACAACATCCTTTTAGTTCCATATGCAAATGTTCATTCACAATTATATACCAAGTAATCATTAAGATCATATAATTCTCACTCAACTTGTATTCATATGTAAAATGTCACAATTCAACCACATATACATGCAATAAAACACAACCATATCATAAAATCATCACACATACACATTAGAATCCAATTATGGCTTTTACTCACCTTTGATGCAATAAACTTTTATGGTAAGTCTGAACCTCTCTGTTAAGCTTCTTCAATAGGTTGAAATTCTAAAATTTGATACATACATGATTATAAATATGTCAAAATGAGTTTACATGTTTGATATGCAACTATGCTCATGTTCCATGCATGTCGGTCAAGTACTTAAGCTTATTTTTCTTAGGTGGCAGCTTGATGTTGCTATGTTTTAACTATAATAACTCTTGCTATATTTATCCAAATGGCTTTATTCTTTTTTATACATAAATTAGACACATAGTGATACCACATATCCAAATATCATATCAATATAAGGCCTATAAAAAATATGGTGAATTTATAAATTCTACCCTATTTCAATGTGATCTCAGTCTAATTAAGTGTTACAATATTAGTCATATCTCTAATTGTACAAATCCAATTGAAAAATTGATTTTCAAGAAGTTATAAAGCATGTCAATGAAAATTTTTCATGTTTTACACACTATCTAATTCAGTCTATAAGGTCATCAAAATAAATAATCAATCTGAAGGTGAGTAGGTTCCAACATCCTGAGAATCAGTCATGATAAAGGAGCAATATCTCCTCACCCATAATATACTTAGCAAAACTAATTTAATGGAATCTATTTGAGACATAGTTCTATAACTTTCAAGTTTTGGCATATCAGTAAATTCTCATTCCATGGCCATCAAATTCCTGAGAAACAGAACTAAGAGATTGAATAAAATTCATCAAGTTTAGAGTCTGTCACAATCAAAGAGCAATATCTCTTTCCTCACAATAAATTAAGCAAAAATGTCTTATAGGAATTTAGAGGGGATAAAACCCTACAAATTTTATATTTTTCACTTTGTCTAAATCAGCATATAAGGTCATCAAAATAAGTGAAAACAGGTAATAAGGACATTTTGGTAGGTTGTGAACCAGCCCCAATGAAGGAGCCATAGTTCTGCACACACACAAAATTAGGAAAAACTATTTTACATGCATTTAAAAGAGACATAAAACTATAAGTTTTATGTTTTACACTTTCTAAAATTCCTCTTTTATTGTTATGAAATTGTGGGTGCAATAAATTGTTCTAATAATAAAACCAACACAATATGCTCTTATTTCTTTTGAGCTTTAACCTCCATACATGAGCTCTACCTCAAATTACTCCATAATTCTTACTAATCATACAAGTTTAACATGTTATGAGGTAGTAATTTAATATAGGAAGAAGATAAATTAACTTACCACTTGCCAAAACTAGAAAAGCTTAGGGTTTCCTCCTATCTAGCTTAGTTTTTCTTTCTCTTCTTCTTATTCTTCTTCTTCTTATTCTTCTTCTTGTTGTTTTGCTTCTTTCCTTCTTTCTTTATTTCTTTATTTATTTCTTATATCTCTTCTTTTCTCTATAATCCCTCACATTTTTCCTTTCTAATATGCTTCTAAAGGATTAAAAATTCAATTTGTATACCTATTCTAATGATACAAAATTATGGCAATTTACTACCATTGGTTGGAAGTTCACTTTTCCTCTTTTAGTCCCTTTTCTTCACTCTTTCATCCCCTCCATCCATCTAATAATTCCCACATGCTCCTTATAATTTTAAATAAGCTCTAAAGCACCATTATTTATGATATTATAACATACACATAATATGTGATAATTTGCCATGCAACTATGTAAACATTACATCTTTGTCCAAGCGCCCTAAATGTAATGGTACAAGTGTCATTGTCATGCTTATTAAATTCACATATAAATGATCATTTATGCAATACATATGTTCATGTTGGATAATAAATCATTTATGCAATGAATATGTTCATGTGAGAATGCAAATGAATGAGGATAGGGATGTTACATTAGTACTTACACCCTTTGAGGTCTCCCCAATAATGAGTTCCTTCGGATGGTTCTTAGAGTACCTCTAATCTTTAGGAGTTCTTGTGTTTGGTTCTTCACTTGTTATGGTTGAGCTTGCTCTACCTCTTGAGGTGACTTTTTATCTTTAATTTTAACTTCCTTTGGAGTGGAGTTGAGGTCTAGTCTTTCCAATTCACCTACAAGATCATTGAAAAAAGAACCTTTCCCAAAATCAAGTTTACTAAAATCATCTAATGACATTCATAAACTCTTCAACCATCATAGTCTTTTTTTTAAAGACTCTATAAGCTTTTCTAGTGGTGGAATAGCCTTAAAATATGCCTTCATCAAATTTAGAGGCAAATTTCCCAAGGTTGTTCTTGGCATTTAAAATATAGTATTTGCATCTATATACTCCAAGATATGAAATCTTGGGATTTTTTCCATTACATAACTCATAAGAGGTTTTGTTTAAAATGGGTCTTTTAAAATTCTTTTCTGTGGTCACTTCTAATACTATAAATGAAGTAACCCTTTCATTTTGAACTCTTTACGAAAAAATTTTGAAAGCATAAAAGGTATCACTCTTATGAGTTAAGAAACTAACCTAAGTAAACCTTGAGTAATCACCAATAAGAAAAAATGAATAATGTTTATCACCTAAGCTAGAATTCTTATTAAATCCAACCAAGTTCATATGGAGGAGTTGAAGTGGTCTAGAAGTAGTTAAAACATTTTTGGGTTCGTAGGATGTTTGGTGTTGTTACCCCATTTGAGAAGGTCCACATGTCTTGTCCTTGATAAACTTTAGCTTTGGAAGACCTTCCACTAGTTCACTTTTTGAAAGATTTTGGAAAAGCTCCATGCTTGCATGCCTAAGTCTTTTATGCCAAAACAATGATTCATTGCTAATAGATACAAGAAACTTGAAAGATTGATTAGCTAACTGGTCTTAGTCAACTATATTAGTATTGTCTTACCTTTCACCCTTGAGGACTACAATGTCATCTACTAAAGTAGTGATAAGGCATTCATTAGAGTCAAAGGTAACTTTGTTACCCTTATCACATAATTGACTTACACTCAATAAGTTATGTTTCAAACCATTAACAAGAAGAATATTATCAATTAAGGGGCATCCCATCGTAGTAATAATACCAATGCTAATTATCTTACCCTTAGCATTATTCCTAAATGTTACAATATCAATATCCTTTTCTTTGATGGATGTGAATAGTTATCTATTATCGGTCATATGCTTTGAGCACCCACTATTCATACGCTAATCGTTGTCCTTTTTGGTTTCCAAGCATACCTACAAGACATAACACATTCATTTTTATTTAGGTACCTAAGCATACTAGGTTCCTAGGGGTTAGGTTGAGCCTTCCTAATATAGCAAAACACATTAATGTGACCATATTTCATGCAATAATGGCATTATAGTCTATGTTAGTTATGTGTCCTAATCTAATGCTTATAATGGATATTTTTTATAATGCCAGGGTTGCTTTTTTATTAAATATCTCTTTTATTTAAGGCTAAATAATAAATTCATGAATAGTTAATTCTACCTAATGTTATCAAGTATATGACTTGATAGTAAAACCTTTAGGTATGAAGAATTCTATTCTAACTTGTCTTTAGTTGGTTATAATTGTTGGGATAATAATGAAAAAAGACTAGTATGTGTTTGATTGATGACTATGTTTTACTAGTCATGGATATGTGATATTAAGTTAGACACATAGATACATGTTTAAGAAACATTGTATTAGATCAACTAGCTATGAGAACACTATATGGATTAATAGTCATAAGTGATGCTCATGCAACAGTATTAAATTAATCCTCTGACTTGAAAATCACCATATATTCGAGTATGATTAACTTCATATTTTGATATAATCCAACATTATCTTTAATCAGATGATCATATAGACTAACATTGGGCATGGACTGAATCACATAGAGGAATATGAATGATTGAGAATGAATTTGTCCCTTATATATTTTTATGAGAAATATATCTTTGAGCCTCTCAATAAGTTAGATTGAAAAATTATTACATGGCCATCTAGTAATGAATTGATAAAGGTTATCAATATCATTTTATAGCAATCTACTTGGAGATCGAGTAAGAATTGAACTATATAAGGATGATGTGATCCATGCCATATATTCAATTGAGATATAATGTGGCAAAAGTATTATAATACTATTTGTAAAATAGGTTAGGTTAGATTATAGACCTTCACATAATTTAGGTAGTCATAATGTAACATCCCTATCCACATTCATTGGTATCATCACATGAACATATGCATTAGATAAATAATCATTTAGAAGCACCGTTGCATTTAGGGACACTTGAACATATCAGTAGTGTTTGTATAGTTGCATGACAAATTGTTTTATGTTGTGTGCATGTTATAGTATCATAAATAATGGTGTTTTAGAGCTTAATTAAAAGTATAAGGAGCATCTAGGAATTAGGAGATGGATGGAAGTGCTTAAGGAGTGAAGAA
>CATIWR010422957.1:0-21005 GCA_949677035.1 Omphalea diandra | reverse complement strand
ACTTGTGTTTTAATGGCTAACACACAACCTTACAACAAAGTGTTTTCTAGGCTAACACAAAACCTCACTCAAGTGTTTCAATAGGCTTACACTTAAACCTTTCTAAAAGTGTTTTTACAGGCTAACACAAAACCTTATAATTTGGTGTTTTAATGCTCACACCTAACACTTGTTAGGAAGATGAAGAAAATGAGTAGCAAAGATTGAGAGCTTTTAACATTTGTAATAAATTCCTTAGCAACCTTCTTCATGGCTATTTGGTGGAGTATTTATAGCCATACTTCACCAAAGAGACGTTGCATATCAAGGCTCATCAAATCTTTGAGACATGCTTGACAGATTTTTAATGCTTATCAGGATGAAATCGCGGTCGCTACTGCCTTTCGCGGTCGCGAAATCCAAATTCTTCAAGGGAAACCCCGTTTGTGTCTAACGGCTAGTCCACGTGGCAGCTTCTTATTAGTTCACCAGGAAAATATATCTGTTGTCTTTCACCTACTTTCAAAAGTCGCGGTCGCGAGTTTTCTTGCACAGGCCGCGACAAAGGCCACGAATCTACCTACCAAATTGGTTAACTTTCTTCCACTAGGATCGCGGTCGCTACCAGCAAGATGCCTCCGTGATTTTTGACTTCCAACAGTCTTCTGGGACACTTGTCAGGCTGTGGTTGTGAACTTGCTTCCCTCTTGAATTTCTTTGAAATTCGTGGTCGCGACTCAGCCGAGACTTCCACCGCGAATTCATCTGTGTCAATCTGACTTCTTTCTTTTCAAGGATCACAGTCGAGAATGGCACTGCGATTTCGCTTGCTTGATTTTCAACATGTCTTAACATGAGTCGCGGTCACGATTTACATGTTACTTTGGAATTCATCAACTTCTTCAATTCTTCTTAAGAGATTGATTCAATTCTGCAAGAACAACACTTATTTGAAATATTAGTGATGATCAATTTACTTTGTCAAGATCAAAAGAGGTTCTAAACCTAGGATTGATTATCCTAGTTTAACATCTTCATCACTCTCCTATCTAAATCACCTTTTTCCTTTTTTCTTCCTTTATTTCCACATTCGAGCTTTCCCAAGGATTAATAACACAGACAATAATAACTTCCTTTGCAATCTCATATATAATTACAATAATAACTTCCTTATAAATTCTAGAATCTATCATTAATGTCCCTTGTTTTTAAGGAGGAACACTATAATAGTTTAAGAGAGGATTCCTCTAAACACTGGGTCATCTTAGATTTAGTGGAATAATTTTCTTAGTATTGATGATGCCCTAAATCTCAAGTCTCAATTTATAGCAATCATTAGTGTTGTGACCAGCTCCTTGATGATATGCACAGTATGCATTCACATCATATCCCTTTAGTAACAGATGTAGCGGCGGTCTCGATTCTAAAAACTTCAGTACTCCCTTCTTATTTAATCTTTCGAAGGCCTTAGATAGTTGCATTCCTAATTCGATAAACTATCTTGATGCCCTTACCATGTTCACATCAATAATTTTATTGCCTTTAGCTTAAGGTTGAAATGGGGTGCTCATTTTTCCCTTATACTATCTCCTCGACTCAAATTCCAACTCTTCGCCTTATAAACTAGCTTCTCAAAGGTCTTTAAAGTTTTTTTTACCAATATCTCATTAATTATAGTGTTAATACTTGAGAAGAGTCCCCTTAACAATCATCTGGATGTGCGCTCTTTTAGTAGGCCTTGTGATTACCTCTAAAGGTATCTTCTTCCACCTCCTAATGTATTCATTAAAGCTTTCACTAATTTTCTACTTCAAAGACTCCAAGTCTTGCAGCATGACCTCTAAATTTGAGTTATAAACATAGTTCTCCAAAGCTTTTGCAAGTTTCTTTTAGTCTTCCCTGACAGTTTTCAATTGGTTAAAGTACCATGTCTTAGTAGACCCTTTCAATGATAGTTTTAAAAGTTATAACATAGTGTATGTCAGGCCCTCAGATGCCTTCATGACTAACACATACGAATAGGCATGGTTCTTAACATGTTAAATACTATGAACTTTAGGAGTTTGGGCATTTAAAAATTAGCTGAAAACTTCTCAAGTTTGTTGATGAGCAATTCCTCAATATTTGTTCCCTTCTCTAAACTTTTAACATCTAAAGCCTTCTATATTTTATCTAGGTGCTTGGCAAAGTCATCAAATCGAGTCCTCCCCTTCTCACTTTCTGTAGCCTTATCAAGAATGACTATAGTACTCCCCTTTTTCCTTTATAAGTTTATTCCTATGATATTCATTCATCCCAAATAGGTCATCATCAATCACCATGAGTTAGGGGATCTCCATAGGTACCTTTCCATTATCAACTTGACTAGTAGACATATCTTCTTTACTTAATATCACATTAACCCACTTGTTCACCTCTTTACTAACCTTCCTCTAACCTTTAGTTGAACTCGACCATTATCTTTTCCAAGACCTCAGGTAGTGAGCAATTCAATTCTCTAAATTGAACTAATATCTTACTTTTTCTTGCAATACCGTTATCCCTTCTTTTCGACGAGAGTTTGGATGAAGCTATGATGGTTGTAAGACAAGGGTTATTAGTATGATGCATGTATAGGTAATAGATGCATGTATGTATGATATACACATAGCAATTTACAAAAGATCCTTCCAACATTATTCCTTCCACACATAAGGTCTAATGGCTCTTTCTTAGGAGAGTCTTATTCTTCTACCAACAATGGGTAGAGAACATATGTGGTAGCCTCAAACCAAGAAAAGTCAGAGTCTCAAAAGAACATATATACAAAAGAACTAGTGAAAAGGAAAAGGAACCTTCTTACATTCATTGAAGAAGCATATACATGGAACAATAGATATTTACATAGAAATCCTTTACAAAGTGGGAAATGGGATACAAGTACTTACATACGGGGATAGTTACATTATAGGGAATGAGATAACAATTGCATTATACACTGGGGTGCCAAGCCATGTTCTTTAGGAATTCCAACTATCCTTTTGGAGAAATACAAACAAAAGGGTGCCCTATTCTAAGGTATTATTGGCTCCTACATATGCCCAATAGTTGAGAGGGTTATTATAGTTATGGCTCTCATAAGCTTGAAGGACAGTTGTCATAATCCCTCATTTGATATACCCAAAGGTACTAGGCTCGTAAGTGATGAACCCTTCATACAATCTCTTAAGCTCTTATGAAGCTTAAGTCTCAAGCTTGGTGAGCCATTAATTTATCTAAGGGCAGACCTACTACTTGTGGTGAAGTGTGAAGGCTAAATGACTACAATGGATTAATTAATTACAATAAGTTTAATGTGCTAAAGTGAACCAAAAATTGAACACGAGCTCAATTTTGAGTTCCTAATAGAGCCGCCACTATGAATGTGTTGATTTTAGGGTTACACTCAAACAAGTGGAATTTTATTTACAACTCTATCTCTTTATTGACCATTAGGGGGTCAAGAGCAAGAGGGGTCCTTTCATTGGTAATAACCCTAAGAAGTGGCAAGTTTGGGTCATTATTGGATTCTTTAGAATTTATACAAGTTTAAAGCCCTTATGTCTAAAATGGTGGTCA
This sequence comes from Omphalea diandra, assembly GCA_949677035.1. Taxonomy (NCBI): domain Eukaryota; kingdom Viridiplantae; phylum Streptophyta; class Magnoliopsida; order Malpighiales; family Euphorbiaceae; genus Omphalea; species Omphalea diandra. The sequence continues at coordinate 17,429 of CATIWR010422957.1, read as the reverse complement.
TTGGGTGACTAAAGATGGGACGATACATTGTTATCATTCCTAGGAGTTGTAGAGTTGCCACCTGACTTTGGTCAAGACAATAATCCTAGGAAGGCAAAATCTGAGCCTAAGCCAAGTCTATTAGAAGGTCCATTTCATCTTTATCCTATTAGAGTTCCAATTTGAATATTAAGGATGGTTTGGGAAAAAGGTTAGGCATCCCTAAATCGCCTGCATATTGGGATCCAACAGTCGGGCACCTTTGGTTCTCTTTTAACATTTTAACCATATTGTTGATTAATCAAATTGATTGTCTTAAGCATACCTCTAGTGTAATCAAATCAACCAAAACATATCATCCATTCAAAGAGGAGTGGGGTTATGTATCACGATATAGGGTTATCATGCACTTCCATACATTTATCACATCTATAATCATCATTTTTATCATCAAAGATGGCCATTAAGACCACTATCCATGGTTTAACACAAACAAACACCTACACCATAAAAATTACACAAGTTAGTAATTAACGTAAATAAGAAAATGAAAGAAATCAAGAAAGCAAATAAAGTCACTAATTACTTACCATATCTCCAAAGTTAAGATACCTAAGTATGTACCTATGCCCACAATTAACACATTTTTATATCACATAAGGAATAATATAACATTAAAATCAAATGCATGCATCATGAAAGACAAGAAATCTTAAACATGCAATGCAAAGCACTTGGAGGGATTTGAATGGCCTAAGGCCAAATCATCACAAAAGAGGTCCTAGGCTGATGAACCCTCTCTCTTATTGCTTTAAAAGAGCTTGGCATCCATATACACTACTAACCATAAAAAAAGGTTAGCATGTAACTCAAAAGGAGGGGAAATCAAAGGCCAAAGCAAATAATTAATATTCTTAAAAATAATCATAACAATATAACAACAAAATCAAATGCATGCACCATGACAAACAAGAAATCATAAACATGTAATGTAAAGCACTTGGAGGGATTTTAATGACCTAAGGCTAAATAGTCACAAAAAAGGTCCTAGGGCTGATGAACCCTCTCTTATTGCTCCAAAATAGCTTGGCATCTGTATACACTACTAACCATCAAGAAGGTTAGTATGCAGCTCAAAAAAGGGGAAATCAAAGAATAAAACAAAGTAATAATATTCTTGAAAATAATCATAACCATAATGAGACTCCTATGGTCCTAGGAACTTCCTCATTTAGCCAATATTGAATCTAGTCTAGGTAGAAACTTAAGACATCTACCAAATAAAATGTTAAAGAGCATAGAACATGAGCACAAAGTGAATCTTTAGAATCATTTAAAACTTGTTTAAAATTCCATTTTTGAAATGACTAAGGGTCCTAGGCCATTAAGTTTCATCCTTAATATCAATGGAACACAAAAAGCAGTAAAAAATTATTTTGAAAAATAAGAAATTTAAGTGAGAAAATAGGGATTTTTTGCAAACTGTCTTTGAGTAACTAGGTTATACAATACAGAAGAAAGGTTGTACAACCTTTTAATTCTCGGTTTAAAAATAAATAAAAAGAAAAAGAAAAAGGAGAAGAAAGGGAAATAAAGGGATCTCTTGATGTTTTTATATACTTTTGCCCTTTGAGACTCACTAGATGATTTATATCCACCAAAATGCTTAGGGATGTATAAATGACATAAATTTTAAGCCTTATTCTACCTTAGGAATGGTCAGAATAAGTTAGGGTTTTAGTTTTTTTGTGCTAAGTGGTGTTTGAGGAGAGAATTTTGCAGAGTAACCTTATGGTTTTCTAAGCCACCTCCTTCTTTTCAAATGAGGAGATATTTATAGGAGTAAAAGGGTGCACTATAGCCAAAAATGGTTTTGGTTGCACAATATTTGTATCCAATCATAGAGAATGAGATAGATCTCTTAGAATTAGGATTTACACATAGGATGTACTACCAAGGTTGGGCTATACATCTAACTTTTGGGGTTGTATAGCTCAATGGTAGGTTGTACAGTCTTGCTTGCTAGGCTATACAACCCTTCTTAGTAGGCTATACAACTTATTAATCCTAGTTAGCAACTTGGGCTTAGGACTTGACTTGGACTTAGGCTTAATGGTGGGCTTGGTTTTAGGCTTTTCCAAGGTGTTCCAAGGCACTGTTCCTTTTTCCTTAGTAATTTCCCTTTGAATTTTAGGGAATATGTTCATTGATTTTCATTATTAAGTTTTACATCCTGAGACCCAAAATTTAACGCTTATAATGAGGCTAGTTTTAAGTATGAATAAAACATAAGAGAGTTTAGACATAAAAGATGTTGCATTCATAATGTGTCAAGATGAAGTCACTATAATAATTATTTTATGGCCAAAGATGAATAAATGCCAAAATTTGCCTTATTCGTCCTAATGTGCTAGGTGAAAATTCCAGTATAAAAATTTAAGAGAACAGTAGAGTTATGGACTCAAGTTAGATATTAGTGTATCTTAACTATCCCTTGTACAATGTTAAAATTATGTTAACGACATGCTCTAAAGGAAAAGGAGAATAATATTGGAACATGTGTTTCATACCATATGTTCATTGTTCAACCAAAAAGCTAACAAAAGAATTGATCTTCACTTCTTAGTTGTGTGACACCTATGAGGTCATAAGGATCTCAACATAGTACCCTTATTACTTCTAAATTGTTTCTTAAAGTTTTAGTTCAATTCTAATTTCTTGGATAATTGCCAATAATTATGTAGTTGGAGAGCATTTAAATTGGAATAGGGAGATTCTAAAAAAGGAAGGCTAACTTTTTTTTGTGTCACCTTAGTTGCATTAATCAGTTAACTAGTTATGTTTATGTATTAAACATAATTGTGAATATAAAATTTATATGATATAATTGATAAAAAAAAACAGATCTCGAGAAGTACTTAAAATGTGAATAAATGACTCTAAGGTATTACATATATATGCTCTTCTTAGTTACTTGAGCTAATACATGTACTTAATAATTATATAGTAATGGGCTCTCGAGATGAATGGTATAATGATCATATAACTATTTTCTTGTATGAGCTTTTATAAAGGAAAAAGATATTTTGTTCTCTTGAGATTAATTGAGAGTAAAAACCTTTTATGTGCGAGTGGAAGATATTTTTGGATTTAGATCCACTCATAAATAATTGAATTAATGAAAGTGTCGTAACTATATTATATGAATTGTTTGATAGTTGTTAGATCACATGGATCTCATCAAATTCAATAATCATATATAACATGATTCATACCATATTATTGAATAAGCTATTAACAAGTTATAAGAAAATGAATAACAACATTGAAAATTGAGAAATTATATATTAATAAATTAAAATAAACATCAAGAATAGGTGATTTATATAACACTAAAACCATGAAAGTACTATAATATATGTTCATCTTGCATAAATAATATGCTAACCGTTGAATTTTATGAGTCTCACCAAATTAAATGACTATATATCACACGATTTATATCATATGATTACTTATTTTTAAAAAATAAAAATTTATTTTTGAAATCATTTTATTTCCACATATAAGTGTAAAATAATAAAAATTCAAAAATTAATTAATTATCAATTTCTTCACTTGTAAGTACAAATTATTAATGCTAAATAACATCTTGTTATAGATAAAAATATAGATAACTAAAAATGTGAACTTAAATTATTAAAAAAAATGTAAAGATGTTCTTAAGAATTGTTAGACTAGGTTATTCAAACCTAAGTTAAAGCTCTCTTTTGATCTTGACAATATAAATTGAAAGTTTTAATGTCTTTTTTAAGTGTTGTTTTTACAGTTTATAAAAGTTATCATCAATGAAAGTCAAAATCTCTATCTTTTAGAAGAACATCTAAATTCACGGTCGGTATCCTCTAAATCGCGACCGCAATACTATTATAAGAAATGATGAAGTTAGGTCAGAGGAATTTATGGGCGAATTCGCAACCGCGAATCAGCTGAAGGAGCAATGGTTGAATCACAAACGAATTTGCAGTCTGTGTCATGCCTCAGCCACAACCACGACTTTCAAAGTAATTAAAGTGGGAAGCTAGTCCACAATCATAGCATGTCAAGTGTCATAGGTATCCATTGGAGAATAAAATTTGTGAGGGCAACATTTTGCGTAGTGACCGCGATTCAAGAAGAAGAAGATTGTCTTTTAAACAGAAGATTTTGCGTCCTAAGTCGTACCCTGTACAAATAAGAATCATAACTACGACTTTTATGAGCAGTTAGAATGCAATGGTTATATTTTCCTGGTGGACTAATTAGGAGCTGCCACATGGACTAGCTATTAGACTCAAACTTTACTTTCAGCCACAATTGGAAATTCGCAAACGTGACTTCAGCCTGATAAGCATTTAATACTGAATTTGCCTAACACATCTTAGAGATTTGTTTATAGTTTTAGAGTAATGTCTCTTTGGTGGATGTGGGCTATAAATACTCCACCAAACTAATGTAAATGCTAGAGAAGAATAATTGGAAGTGCCAAAACTCTTGCAAAGTCAATTCTCTACTTTAATTCTTTATTTCTTTGTAAATAGTTTGGTGTGAGCTTTAAACACCTTGTTTAAGTTTGAGAGTTAGCCTAGTTGTAAAACTCTTTGTATAGGTTTGAGAGTGAGTCTAGTTCTAAAACTCTTGTATAGGTTAAGTGTTAGCCTTGGGAAAACACTTATAAGATTTGGTATGAGCCTAAAACACTAGGTTGAGTGTAAACCTTATAAAACACATGTAAGGTTTGGTGTGAGCTTAAACACTAAGTTGAGTGTGAGCTTCTAAAACACTAGTGATGAGTGAAATGCCCAATTGGTGAATTGGGGAGTAGATGTAGCGTTGGTTAATACCCGAACCACTATAAAACTCTTGTGTTCATTCTTCTCCTACCCTTTCTCTAATCTTTCATTCTTGTGTGCTTCCTCTAAAATCATAAGTTCAAATTTGCCACCAATTCAACCCCTCCCCTTCTTGGTGCACTAGGGCCAATAATTGGTATCAGAGCTAAGTCTCAATTCAAACCTTAGTTGTGTGAGAAAAGATCAATGGCACAAGAAGGAGTATACTCTCATCTTAATCCCCACTTTGATGGCAATGATTATGCTCTTTGGAAGCATAAAATGAAAATCTATCTTGATAGTGATCTAATCAACTTATGGGATTATATTCTTAAAGAGTAGAAGCCTCCAACAAAGATGGTTGAAGGAGTAGAGGTGGCAATTGCAAGAGAAGAATGAAGTGAGGTACAAAGGAAGGCAAATGGGAAAAACAAGAGGGCAATGACTATCCTCCTAAGCTCCATGTCAAAAGAAGAAACTGGAAGAGTCCAACATTGCCAAACTGCACATGCCATATGGAAAGCACTAGAAAACTATCATGAGGGCACAACTCTTATGAAATCAAGCAGGTTGGAGATGTATGTGATAGAGTGGGAGTTCTTCATGTTAAAAGACCATAAGAGCATCACTGAAATGACAAATAAACTCTTCTCTATTATCACAAACATGAAAAATTTTGGAGGAATTCTTACCAACTATGAGGTAATAATTAAAATCCTCAAATCTCTTCCATTAAATGAATTTGGTGCAATAGTATGCAACATTCAAGAGTCTAATCCAGAGATTGAAAAAGTGCCAATAGATGTCCTTATTAGTAAACTGTTAACTCATAAGATGGCTCTCAAGAAAGATGAAGAGATGAAGAAGCTAATAGAATAAAGACATAAAGAGGAGAAGAAAGTTCTGGCCTTCAAAGCTCAAGAAGATTATTTAAGCTTAAGTGACTCAAATGAAAGTGATAAATAAGAAAAAGAGCTTGCCAAAATATCAAGAAGGAACAAGGAATTGATGAAAAGGAGAAGAGAAAGAAGAATTCAAAGAAAGTCATCTTCTAATCATCACAAGGAAAATAAGAAGTCCTTTAAGGCTACTTAGGATAATGATTCAAGTAATGAAGATGAAGATGGAGATGAATCAGCAAACTTTTGCTTCATGGCTCAAGAGGACTTCTTCAAAGAGGTAAGTACTTCTCCATACTTTTATGATGATTATGATGTATTTGATGATATAAATGATGAGCTTTTAGAAGCTCTTACTTTGAAATGTGATAAATATAAGCCACAAATGAAAACTTACAAGAAAAAATGTTTCAAGTTAGAGGATGAATTTAAATCCTTAAATGATCTTATAAGTGAGTTGAGGACTTCTAATGAAGAACTCAAAAAGTTTCTAGAGAATCTTTCTAAGTTTTCATCATCTCTTAACTCTTTGAGAAAGGAAAATGATTCTTTAAAGGATGAAGTTATAGAACTTAGAAATTCCATCTCTAAATTTCATAAGGGGAAGGAAGCTTTGGATACATTTATTGTATCTCAAAGACCTCCTTTAGTTAGGCATGGCTTAGGCTTCAATGAAGCCTCTTCATCTACATCTTCACTCACTCTATTCATTAGAGAAACAACACCTCAAACTTCAAGTATTGAGGTCATGAGGAAGAAAGGTGTTCATAGCACTAAGCCACGTATGCCTAAAGGTAAAAGAAAGGCCCCCTAAGGCTCAAGAGCTAAGGCTCAAAGAACAAATCATGTTTATATATACAATAAAAAGTATGTTTACCCATATAATCATAGAAAATTCTCTTCTACTTCTCACCACTCATGCACTTGCATACACTCTCATAACTAAAGTATGGGAAGGCCCCCTACTCATACTGTGGTTGTGCATAGGAGAAAGACTCATAAGTCTAAGCTCCAATGTCATTATTACATGAGATATAGGCATATCAATGTATTTTTCCATATTAAGAAGGCACACCTCAAATTGGAGGACCATTTCAAGACTAACCCCAAAGGACCTAAGTATGTTTATGCACCAAAACCAAGTGTTTGATATTGTAGGATGGGGACTCCTTCACCAAATTCTCATAATGGAAAATCTAAAAGTGAATGGAGAATGTTAATGAAGAAGGGAAAAAAGTTTCAAATGGTTATTTTATTTCAAGGCATTGATACTAAACTTGTAATGTATCTCTTATCTCTTATGTTTTTAACTTAATATATATGCATATATTTAAGGGGAGTTTTATTGCTTGATATATCTATGTGTTGACTGATTTGATTTGATTTGATTTGATTGATTATGTGATGAGTTGAATCAATTCATTTTGTATTTAATGTTTTCTTCATTTCAAATGTTTAAATCAATCGTCAAAAATCATATACTCTACTAGGGCCATATATGATAATTCTTAAATTTCTAGCCTTAGTTTATATGTCCAATCATCTTTAAATGTTTGAATTATTTTACATTTATGTTTCATTTATTTATTTTCTTATGTGACATATTGTGATCAATTGTGCAAAATTACTTGTGTTTGTTATTATAATTTGAGTTTGTACAATTGACAAGTTTGTGGTCATTCCCTCTCATATTCCATATTCTCTCTCTTATTCCCTCATATTTCTCTTTTTTTTATCTTGACAAAGAGGGAGAGATAATAGATTGAATATACCAAGAGGGAACATACGAAAAGGGGAGAGAAAATTGAGCTACATTTATATAAGCTAAGACATTGGTCTTATTAGAGTAACTATGGAGGAGTATGGATTAAGGGGGAGCAATTTCATACTTAAGATTTGAATGATTTCAAAATCATTCTCTTAGGAGCATACATAATTGATTTTTTATCCTTTCTATATTCAATCTAGTTTGTCAAAATAAAAAAAGGGGAGATTGTTAGACTAGGTTATTCAAACCTAAGTCAAATCTCTCTTTTGATCTTGACAATATAGATTGAAAGTTCTAATGTCTTTTTTAAGTGTTGCTTTTACAGTTTATAAGAGTTATCTTTAATGAAAGTCAAAATCTCCATCTTTTAGAAGAACATCCAAATTTACGATCAGTATCCCCTAAATCGAGACCGCGACACTGCTATAAGAAAGGGTGAAACTAGTCCAAAAGAATTCGCGAGTGAATTCATAGCCGCGAATCAACTAAAGGAGCAATGATTAAATCATAAACGAATTCGCAGTCTATGTCATGCCTCAATCATGAACGTGACTTTCAAAGTAATTAAAGAGGGAAGTCAATCGACAATCATAACATGCCAAGTGTCTTAAGTATCCGTTGAATAATAAAATTCGCGAGCGCGACATTTTGGGTAGCGACAAAGTTTTAAGAAGAAAAAGATTGTCTTTTAAACATAAGATTTTACGACATGAGTCACGCCTTGTACAAATAAGAATCACGACTGCAACTTTTATGAGCAGTTAAAATGCAATGACTATATTTTCTTGATGGACCAATGAGGAGCTACCACGCGGACTAGCAGTTAGACTCAAACGATACTTTCAACTGCAATTGGAAATTAGCGACCACAAAAAGTCAGTAGTGACCGCGACTTCAGCCAAACAAGCATTTAATGCTGAATCTGCCTAGCACATCTTAGAGATTTGTTTATAGTTTTAGAGTAACATCTCTTTGGTGGATGTGGGCTATAAATATTCCACCAAACTGATGTAAATGCTAGAGAAGAACAATTAGAAGTGTCAAAACTCTTACAAAGTCAATTCTCTACTTTAATTCTTTATTTCTTTATAAATAGTTTAGTGTGAGCTTTAAACACCTTGTTTAAGTTTGAAAGTTAACCTAGTTGTAAAACTCTTGTATAGGTTTGAGAGTGAGCTTAGTTTTAAAACTCTTGTATAGGTTGAGTGTTAGCCTTGAGAAAACACTTGTAAGATTTGGTGTGAGCCTAAAACACTAGGTTGAGTGTGAGCTTTGAAAAACACTTGTAAGGTTTGGTGTGAGCCTAAACACTAAGTTGAGTGTGAGCTTGTAAAACACTAGTGATGAGTGAAATACGCAATTGGTGAATTGAGAAATGGTTGTAGGGTTGGTTAATACTCGAACCACTATAAAACTATTGTGTTCATTCTTCTTCTACCCGTTCTCTAATCTTTCATTCTTGTGTACTTCCTCTAAAATCGTAAGTTCAAATTTACCACCAATTCAGTCCTCCCTTCTTTGTGCACTAGGGCCAACAAGAATTATTACAAATTTCACGATCGATATTGAAAACTTAATTTGCATGTATATAGTTTTTAATTGCTTAATTAAAAATTAAATTTTATCTTTTGATCTAATAAAAAAAATAGATATTTATATCGTGTATCATAAATACAAACTCTTTAATTTTCTTGAATTAAATAATTTAAAAGTTTAGAGACAAGTAATAATTTTTAAATGATGTGACATAATTATTGATGAATGGATAAAATCTATTAAGCAATTGTGTTAGACTAGATGGTCAAACCTAGTCAACACACTCTTTTGATTTTTGATAACACAAGATTTTGATAACCTAGTCTAACTGCAGTTGAATGGAATACAAAATCAAGAACTACCAATAAATAGCAACCGCTGCACAAAATCGCAATTGCTACCATGTGAAGTCTTGAATATAAATTAGACAGTGGCAATTGTGGTGAACATTGGGTCCTTGATAGCAACCACGACATTTAATCAAGTCTAAGGGGATTTCAAAGCTACATCCAGCTCAAGCCACATGTCATAAGACTATTATAAATTCATATATCGTGATTGTAACATCAGCATAATGATCACTACAAGCCCAACTCAAGAACTCCAAATTGGATAGTGGCAGTCGTGGTTAGCATAGGGTCTAGAGGACCAACGTGACTGATATCGCAATCATTATCATGAGATAGCAGTCGTGACACTCAAAAACTAAGAAAGGACTCCAATAACTAGTGTTATAAAGGATCAAAGTTAAACTGCCACTTGTCACTAGCTATTACACATAATTAAAGATCTCAAATGCGGCTGTGCAAAATACAAAGTGAAAGGTAAATTGCAATCGCAATTAACCTGTAGTGACTATGACTATGCCCTAACAAGCATTTAATGTAGATTTTTCTATCACATTTTAGAGATTTGGGCATAATTTTATTTGTAACATCTTTTTAGTGATTGTAGCTTATAAATACACCATCAAATAGACTTGAACGCAAGAGAATAATCATTGATTGTGTCAAAACTCTTACAAAGTTAATTTTAATAACTTTAACTCTTCATTTCTTTGTATATAGTTCGGTGTAAGCTTTAAAAACCTTAGGTTTGGGTTTAAGAGTGAGCCTTTTGCAAAGAAAACTCTTGTTTAGGTTTTAGAGTGAGCCTTAGAAAACTCTTGAATAGGTTTAAGTATTAGCCTTGGTAAAACACTTATGTAAGATTTGAGTGCAAGCCTTGAAAAAATACTTGTAAGGTTGGTTGAGCCTAAATACTAAGTTGAGTGTGAGCTTATAAAACACTAGTGATTTAGTGAAACACCCAATTAGAGAATTGGAGAGTAGATATAATATTGGTTAATACCAAAATCACTATAAGGCTTTTGTGTTCATTCTTCTCTTACTCTTTCTCTAATTTTTTTTATTTATGTGTGTTTCCTCCATAAGTTCAAATTTTCACCAATTCAACCTCTCTTCTTAATACACAAGGGCTAACAAACTGTGATAGTATTATGCTATCAATTACTACGATAATAGATTGTCCTTTTCTTTTTGTATAAATTAAAAAGAGATAAGGACGATATAATGATGTTGATGGAGAGTGAGTCGTGGTGTTGATGATGCAAAAGGATTAGAGGTGATAAACAGGTTAGGTTGGACGAATTTGGTTAAATAATTTTGAGAAGTTAATGAATCAAAATGAGTTAAGTTAGGTTATTACATCAAATTGTAGAAAAAATTAGATTATTTTTTTTTTATATTTTTTTGGATTTTGATTAAGTCAAGTCATTAATGATTTTAATTTTTGAAATAAATAAAATATTTTTTCAATTTTATAAATTTTAAATATTTTTAATAATTTAAATTTGATCAATTCGAATTAATCTACTGGTTGTGTTAGAGTCGGATCAAATTTGATTAAAAAGTTTTTTTAAGACGTCTCCAGTTCAGTTATTTTAAATTTCATTTCAAGTCAAATCATATTTGAGATTTTTTTTTTTTTAATAACAAGGCTAGAAACTGCCACCTTTGGAAAGGAATGATGATAATGAATGATAATATTTTTAAATTATATATAAATAGAGAACATAAAATTGAGAATAATGATTTTAGATTTATTACTTTATTTATATTATTTCTTTAAAAAAAAATGTGTACTGCTTATAACTTATGATTTATAATAATTATAATAATGATTATTATTATCATCATCATATAAAATTAAGATTTAATTGAGCTAAAAATAACTAATGATATCTAATTAATTTTAATTTTAATTTTGTATATGATTGGATTAAAAGAAAAAAGTACAAAGATGAAATAGAGCTTTTATTCTAGACTTGTGACCACTAGTTAGTATATGGCTTGCAATTTTATATTATATATATTTCATTGATTGCTTGAGCTCATAATCATAGTATTAATTCTCACATTAAAAGAAACATTTATGACAAATCACATTTATTATGTTAATCATATTTAATTTTATATTTAATTTTATGTATTGACATCCTTTAAATAATTAAATAATGATGATTAACTCCTAGTATCTAACGATGTGTATTCTTCAAAGTACATGATGTATTAAATACATAATAATTTGACTCTAACTTAAGCTAGCTTTTTTTTAACAGTCCGTTTGGCTTGCAGAACTGCGTATTTAAGTCATAGAATCAATTGCTAATTCTATGTTTGATTAAAAAAAAGAGTTTAATTTACTAATCCAAAGACTTACTTAACCCATGAATGTAGTCTTAACTAAAATATATCTTCCTCATGTCTTTACTAGTCTTATTCCAATGGGATTGCTAATCCTTATATTTATAAATTTATAATATCTAAAATAGCTTTAGTGCATTCATATGTTGATTTGACCGATTTAACTAGGGGATTACTTAGTCTGTAAAATTATTATTTTAAAATTAAATTCAAATAATTTTTTTAAATTCTTTATGCATATTTCAAACAAGAGAATGATTCATTTCTCCTTTTCTTTGAAATTTTCATTTTTATAAAAATCAAGTTTTATATATATATATGTCATATTAAAATTAAATTATTAAATTAGATATTAAAATAAAAAAATAATATAATAATTAAATATAATTTTATTAAATATCTAATTAAAAAAGAAAAAATTATGTGGTAATATCTAACTTCAAAAAATTAAATATAATTTTTTAAATATCTAATCAAAAAAGAAAAAAAAGTATGTGATAATATCTAACATCCAAAAATAAAGTTATAAAAGAAACTTATAGAAAAATGGTGATTCAAACCCAATTTCAAAATCAATGCGAAGAAGTTTGAGAATACGTGTTGAAGATGATAAGAAAAAAAATAAGAACTCAACAGTTTTACACTTTTAAGGCAAATGCTATTTAAGTAATTTTGTTCATTTCATTAATTTATCTCATTACTTAAATTATCATACCAACATAGGATTAAAAATTTGAATTATTAATACTAAGATTAAAATATTTCTATCGAATAAGGGTTAGTTTAACTAAACTTAGCATTAATATTAATTTAATGGCTTAAACAATCTGTGAACCAAATGTGGGTAACAAAATTAAGTATTAGATGTTCAATTGGCATGCAATATAAACACGTGTAACTAATTTCTTATCGTTGAATGAAAAAACATTTTTTTTTTGTAATTTATTTCAATAATCACTAAATTATAATTAAAATTCTACTGTGATCACTAATAATTAATTTATTTAATTGAATTATTAAATTTCAATTTTTATTCTATTGTGATATTGAAACTTATTTTTTTATAATTTTTATTTTATTATAAAATTATTTAAATTTTTATTCATAAGAGAATTTTGAATTTATATTTATGATAAAAAGCCAAAAGCAGAATATCAATTTAGAGTAAAAAAAAAAAAGAATAAGCAATAAATCAGAATAAAATCAAAATCAAAATTTAGTGATTCAATTGAACAAAATTAATCTTTAATGATTAGAACAACATTTTGATCATAAAGATTAATTACCCAATTTTTCTCTCCCCTTTTGTTTCTTATTCATGAGCGATAGAGAAATCAGGTCCATGTGAATCAAATTGGAGCTCATATTCATAATTTAGAGAAATAAAAGAAAAAGATGGGTACATGACAAACAGACAAAAATGAATTAAGTAGCCTAATATCACATAAGTTATCCTGCAAGAAGATGTGCTGGCAATGACATTAAATACAAATTCGCTTTTGTTTTTAATGGAATCACTGGCATTGCAAAGATGCCAACTTGCCAACATCTATCAGCTTTCCACTATTCTAATTCAATTATCTGACAGTGGTAATCTCAAATTAGAAAAACCACATATGCAGCTGTAGCAGTAGGAAAACCAAACCTGAAACAATGGGATAGAACAAGGTGCGATTCCAGCTAATGAAAACAAGAACTGAAACCAAATAATTGAAGTGATGCAAAGCATATATATATATTATATAATTTGTTCATGATCTGCTACTGGCTGCTGCGATACCCACAGCTTTATACTAATCATTTCGGGAACATGATAAAAAGCTCAAAACCATCTTCTTCATAGTGTTTTGATTTGATCTCTGCAAAAATGGCGTATTTGAGAAAGGAATCAATGTATTTTGCAACTTGAGTTTACAATAATTTCTACAGGCATAGATGACCTTCTTTAAGTTCCTCATATTATAACGCTATCATAAATAATTTATATATAATAAATTAAATGTCTCGTAGAATAATATATATGTCGTATATATTGAATTAAATATGCCGACATATTGACAAGCTTCAAGATTAGGAAGATTGTTCTTTTGGCTAAGTAATCAATCTCTTCTATTTCTGATGTAGCAGATGAGCAATCATTACATATATCACTCATAACAAGATGGAAAAATGGATTAGCAATCATTACATTTAATAAAGTGGCATTTTTATTCTTTTGGGCATTTTCTAAAATATTATTTTGGCTAGCAGACTGTAAATCCATGAAAAATAGGTCAACGATTCAAACTCATAAGTTTTACTTGTAATATCCATCATTTTTTAGGCACATTTTATCATTTTGGTTGTTAAATTCATATTTTTGCCATTTTAAATTTTTTAATAATTTTAATATCTTTTAGTAGAATTTTTTTTAGAATCATTTTTATTTTATTTTTAATATGTATTTTCTAGATTTGGTCTTATTGGCAATATTACCAAAAATTAAAGTTTTATTTTTAATTAAATTAATTTCTATATAGGGTGGGATTTGGATTTTTTTTTTATTTATTTATATTGTATACCTTGTGATTTGTGGAAACGATCTTTGGGGTTTAATAAAAATTCTAGAAAGAGAGAGAATATCTCTTTGTTTTTCTTTTCAAAATTTTTATTTTTTTTAGAATTAATAATTTTTTATATTTATTTATTTAATATTTATGTGTGAATCAATATACCTATAGAAAGTTATTGATGTCTTCCTCCACATCAATTTCTCTAGCTTTTTTAGTTTTTATTTTTTTTGGATGTGGTTAGAACTTTCTTTATGAAATTCTTTTCCGGTCAAAAAAAAAAAAACTAATCCATACTTGTTAATAATAGCATATGACATATATTATGATACATAAATATAAAAAGAAAGTAACAAATAATCAAAATTTTTATTTATATATAATTATCACCTAAAATAATTTTTTTTACTATTTCAATTTCTTTTTCACTTTGTCGGATAAAAAAATTACAGACATTATAAATAACAAATAAATATTATTTAATTATAAAATTCAAAAAGATGAATATATATTTAATTTTAACTTTTTTTTTAAAATATATTCGTTCGGTCCTCTAAATCTGAATCATAATTTCATCATTGACTACATGCTAAAACAAAAAATAAATCGGTTTTGAAATAATCAGATATAATAGTTAAAACATATTAGACAAACTCATGAGTTTTGGTTTGATGATACAGATTTTTTTTTTTTTAGAAACAGATATATATATATATATATATATATATATATATAACTATGGAGTTGCAATTTTAAAATCTATTTGGGGCGTAATTAAAGAAATAGTGATGCATTAGACATGTGGAACTTGTAGCTAGATATGTACGAATAACAGTGTAGCCAACCATATAAAATTCCCACGCTTGCTAGCGAAGAGCGCAAAGCAATGGCCGACTCAACTCCTCTTCTTTCCCATTCAAATTCTTCTCCCGATTCAAAACATCTCTCCCTTAATGAAGCCATTGAACAATGCATCGGAGACTTAGGGTTTGCTCAATTGCTGCAAGCACTCTTGGTATCATTTGCATGGGTTTTTGATGCACAGCAAACATTCATCAGTGTATTCGCTGAAGCTGAACCATCTTGGCACTGTACTCAGCTGGGAAGCGAATCATGTGGCTCAACCGTCTGTCAGCTTCCCAAAGATTCATGGGCTTGGGATACGTCAATTTACACTTCTGTGGTATCAGAGTGGAATCTCCAGTGCTCTAATTCAGTTATCAAAGGCCTGCCAGTATCTTCATTCTTCATGGGATGCCTGACAGGTGGACTAGTTCTAGCCACGCTAGCTGATTCATCTATCGGTCGCAAGAATATGCTCTTGCTCTCGTGCCTGATGATGGCTCTCTCTGCATTATTTACTGTTTTCTCTCCAAATGTTTGGATATATTCAGTCTTGAAATTTATTAATGGGTTTGGCCGTGCCACCATTGGGACCTGTGCCCTCGTGTTGTCAACAGAGCTAGTTGGAAAAAGGTGGCGGGGCCAGGTAGGAGTAATTGGTTTCTTTTGTTTCACTGTAGGATTTGTATCATTACCAGCCATTGCTTATGTAAACAGAAATTCTTCTTGGAGAACTCTCTATCTATGGACTTCTATACCCACAATTTTGTATTGCATATTACTTCATTTCTTGGTTCGTGAGTCTCCCAGATGGCTTTTCGTGCGTGGTCGCAAAGAAGAAGCTGTGTCAATACTAACAAGTATTGTACCTGTTAAAAACAAAGAGTTGATCATCAACAACTTTTCCAATTTGCAACTTGAGCAGGAATCACCAAACGTTGATATTTACTCGGCAATCAAGATTCTACTGGAGAAAAGGTGGGCCTTTCGAAGGTTATCATCTGCTATGGTCATGGGATTTGGCACTGGAATTGTGTACTATGGAATGCCATTAGGCCTTGGAAATTTAGACTTCAATCTATACATCAGCGTCACGTTTAATGCCTTGTCGGAGCTTCCAGCAGCATTGCTCACATTCTTCTTCATTGATAAGATGAACAGAAAAGGTTCATTACTGGCTTTAAGTACCCTCAGTGGAATCTGCAGCCTGTTATGTGTGGTCATGGGAAAACTATCAGCAAATTTACAGATGGGATTGCAGTTGGTATCGTTCTTTAGCGCCTGTACAGGATTTAACCTTCTACTGATATACACAACAGAGTTGTTTCCCACATGCGTGAGAAACTCAGCAATATCAATGGTAAGACAAGCTCTTGTATTCGGAGGAGTGTTCAGTCCAGTACTTGTTGCTGCCGGAAGCACAAAAGGGTTTCTACCATATGGAATATTTGGATTGCTGATAGGGATTTGTGGGATGTCCGTCATATTCCTGCCAGAGACCAGGGGAGAGACACTCTGCGACACAATACAAGAAGAAGAGTGCAAACAAAGATCTGCCCATAGTACCGCAGAAGATGATGTTTAGCACTTCTACATTCTCTCATGGTTGCATGAACATAGTTTAAATTATATGGTTGAGATTTTACTAATAAATAAATTTTAATATTTTTAAAAAATGAATTATTGCTTATTAAGAATAAATCTTAAGTATTTACATATTTATAGCAAAAGCATATGAAATTCAAATTTGTTTACAGGATCACTCATCATCCGTAATAAATTCCCTAGTTTTACTCTTTATTATTGATCAAAATGCACATTGTACAACAATGATTATAATCAAAATTACCGATTCTGCCAAACCATAGCTTGAATTGTTGATCTCCAAGTGAAAGCATGTATTGATATTTCCCCACAGCTTAAATCCATATTTTGAATTACCATCGAGAATTCTTCAAAAAAAAAAAAATTACCAACGAGAAAATTTTCAATAGCCTTAAAAAACCAAAAAAAAAAAAAGAATTATAGAGAAGAGAGGGAAAAAAAAAAAAAAAAAAAAAGACTCCAATCTGAGTCTATATTAATTATAAAATTTAGAGGAATGTTTCGAAAAAATATTCGGGAGCGGCTTCACTCAAGTTTAAAGCTCTTCCATTTTCTTTATGTAGCCATTCAGATTGCTGATATCTCATTAAAAACAGCTAATATTGAATATTGCACCACTTTATTAGTAATATTTATGTGTTATATATATATATATATATATATATATATATATA
>CATIWR010422898.1:0-14541 GCA_949677035.1 Omphalea diandra | reverse complement strand
AACACCCAATCTATGCCTTCTTTCTCAATGGTAAATTCTAAATCAGAAGATTCTTTCCAAGATTCTGAATCAGGGGAAGATACTTACACATCTAGCTCTTCTGATGAAGAAATTCTAGGCCAATACATGGCAGATCCTCTTCCAGCTACTCCTTCTTACACAGTAGATCCTCCTGAAGAGGAAATGGGTGGAACCGAACCTAACAGACCACTCAACTAAGCAGGACATCAACAGGAGGTCCATGGTTCACCTTATAAGACATCAGTCCTGATCGATACAAAGATCGCTTTTAAGAATTTAGGGCTTGGATTGACACTCAAATGAAGAAGCATGGTGTTGTTATAAGGATAGTTTTAGAAGAATTCATCTCAAGAATGATAGCCAGATTCTAAGACTGATATACCACCTTAGATGAATACTCTAAGCTTACAATGGTGCATTGTCCTGGAGCATCTGAGTTCTTAGGAATGCTTTATGCAGAATTTGCAGGAAAACCCCAAAAAGGAAATGATATAATCAGGCGAGAGTACTTTCAGATGAAATGTTGTTCTCTCTCCTAAAGAAAGAACTTGATCTCCATTATTAGAAAATGGCCAAAAAGTTCTATCAACTAGGAGGATGGGGTAACCAAGACTTAAAGGAAGCTTTTATCACTTCCCTGCCAGACCTCCTGACCACTGCCATTCATCAAATCATGAGGCAGAAAGATAAGTTTGTCAATGATTATTCGTTTGGAGAAATGTATCAACTAATGATCCAAGGTCTTGAGAAGCTATGCAGCGAGAGAAAGGTTATAGTCCAGATGCTAGACAAATAGAAAAATCCTTCTCCAAAGAAATCATGTAAAAGAAAGGATTTACCGATCAAATGCAAAGAAAATGAAGATATTTATGTCTGTCCAAGCAAGAAAAAGAAACATTTCTTGAAGCTCAAGTCCAAAAGCTCTGGTTCTAAAAAGAGATGGAGATACTTCAGAAGAAAGAAATACAGAGGAAGAAGAAAATCAAACAGATGCTATATCTGTGGTCAAAAGGGTCATTTTGGAAAAAAGGTATCCTAATAAGCCCCAGATAGCAACAAAGATGATCCAACAGATCCAAATCTCATCTGTTGTTGATCTGGAAAATGCAGATGTAGAATCTCTCTTCTCTGTAGAAAATGAACCTTCGAATGAAACAGTTTTTGCAATATAAGATTCTTCTAAAGATGACGTACTAGCGTATTCAAGAAGTTATGCTATAACTCCTGTTGATATGGCTCCAGTAACAGAAATGCAGCTTAATGAAGATCATCCAGCCCCTCTGGCCTATGTTCAGATTTTCCCACTGTCACTTCTCTATTCATTATACAACCCAGTATGGCCCGACTTTCACCAGCTATTACCCAAATAATCCAAAACCTAAAAGTCCTATGTTGTGTCAAAAACCATACTGAATTCCTATCCAAGAATTCGAAGCCATTATGGACTAATCTGACCTTTTTCATATCCTTACCTTTCAAAATTAATAAGGATGTTAATCCAACAAAGGCTACTTATCCTGGCATGAATCCTGAAGAGCAAGAACTGGCTTATCAGGAATGTTCACAACTTCTAGCCCGTGGGCTTATTAAGCCTACTACTACTTCTGAATGGGCTTGCTAGACCTTTTATGTTAATAAAAGATCAGAACAAGTCAGAGGCAAGAAACGACTTATCATTGATTATCAGCCTTTGAACCACTTCCTCTGAGATGACAAGTTCCCTTTGCCAAAAATTTCCTCACTATTTGTTCATTTGTCATAGGAAAAGATTTTTCCAAAGTTTGACTTAAAGGCAGGATTCTGGCAATTGGGCATTACTCCAGAAAACAGGCACAAAACAACATTTTGTATTCCTAATAGGCACTACCAATGGACAGTCATGTCGTTTGGTCTCAAGACAACTCCCTTGCTATTCCAAAAAGCAATGGTTAAAATTTATGAGCCTATTCTTAATAGTGCTCTCATCTACATTGATGGCATCCTCTTGTTCTCACCAGATAAAGACTCATATGATCATCCACTCAACAGGTTCATGAAGCTGACTCAGCAATATGGCATCATGTTGTCTCCCACTAAAATGAAAATTGCTCAGGATCAAATAGAGTTTTTAAGAATGACATTCAAGGACAACCAATATCAAGTAGGACCCCACATAACAGCTGAATTATTAAAGTTTCCATATAAGAATCTTACCCTTAAGCAAGTCCAATAGTTTCTTGGCATTACTACTTATTTGTGCAGTTTTGTTCCCTATTATGCCAGATACGCCAAACCTTTACAGCTCATGCTTAAAAAAGATTCTCCACCAAGGAGTTCCAGTCAGACGTATGTGGTTAAACAATTAAAGTAAATACTCCAACAGTTATCACCTTTGCAGATTCCCTCTGATGGGAAGAGGTTTTTACAGACGGATGCTAGTGATAGTCATTGGGGGGCCATCCTATTAGGGGAAAAAGATGGGAAAAGAAGAATATGTGCACATGCAAGTGGGTCCTTCAAGGAGTCAAAGAAACACTCCCATTCTACTTTCAAGGAAATATTAGCAGTAAAAAATGGAATTAAAAAATTTGAATTCCATTTAATTAATCACAAGTTTACTGTTCTGATGGACTGTTCCTCATTTCCAAAAATCCTTGAAAGCAAAAAGGCGGTACCTAATCCATATTTATTACAGTGGAAAGACCGGTTCAGTAAATACTCCTTTGATGTCAAACATATAAAAGGGGACTCCAACTTGATCCCAAACTTATTATCCAAACTAAGAAGCATCTCTTTCTTCCACCAAATTGTATTAATGGCATCATCATCTTCCTCCTCTTCTCCTTCTACTGAATCCTCTTCTTCTCATCCACCAAAGTCTTACTCTCCTTTCCTCCGCACTGGTACCCCACCAGAAGTAATACTTCCCATAACCTACTCTCAAATTTCTAACTTGGCAGTCCAACAAATCTTTGCCTACCAGACCAAGTTACTGAAAACCTTTGGTCCTGTGTTCATGGAAGTTTTAGGATTCCATCCCTTTTATCCATTCCTAAAGGTATATACCTTTATGGACTTTGTTGATGTTCATCATGGCGGGTGGATTTGGCCTAAGGAGCTTTAATCTTTCTATGGTATGTTCTGCACCTCTATACAATAGTCGTAGAAGTCTGGCCATTACAGTTCGGCTAGTACCTGGAAAAGCTTAAAAGATGGGTTTATCACAACCCTTATCTGATTACTTTTCTGGAATGGTTTCAACCACTGGACAAATGGATAGATGTAATGAAAGCAAGGGTCTCTCATAGTTCTACTACAACAGCTCTCAATAAAAAAGCTGTTTATATAATCCATAGACCATGTTTTGTAGGTCCTTTTGGCATCACTGCTCGGACACTAGCAAGTATCCATTTTTATAGGGAAAATTAATTTTCCCTACGGACAAATGCTCTGGATTATCATGAAGTTTTAAGGGAATTCCAAAGATTTATGTTCGAAAGAAACAAGACTATTCCTAATGAAATCTGGCTAACTTTAGCAGAAGATGCACCATGGGATACCCTTCCTCGCAGGTACAAGAATGAACTCAATGCCAAATGTCAAGAATGGGAAGATTATCCTCCTCAACGACTCAAACCACTAGATAGCCAACTTTTAGAGCTGTACTCTCAAGATCCTTATGAACTTGAGGACCTATACCAGAAGTATGGAGAGAACCTTCTTGTAATAGAAAAAATGGATGCTAAGGTCTAGACAGAGATGGAAGAAGAAGAATATGAGATCATGAACTTGTCACCATCTCATGAGCCCATTCAAAAATGACAAGAAGGAATCTGCTTTTTCAAAAGCAGAATAGTATCACTTTACAACTAGCTCTTTGTACAGTTTGTTTTCTTATTTGTTTGTAATAATTGCCAGCTCTTTCTATTATGTTTCTAATTATTAAAGTTTGCCACTAAAGCTTGTCGGGAGAATCTTATATCTTCCTACTCTATATAAGGAAGAATTCTCTCGTTTGTAAGATAAGTTCAGTTTGCAATAAAATCTCTCTTTCTACAAACATGAGTCTCTAAAACACTTAGCCAATAGTCTCTAATAGTATTATCTGATCCCCTGCCATCTTCTTCTTCTCATCTATTCTTTAATATCTAATATCCTATCTTACCATACTAAGAGGATTGTGAGTATCATTGGCAAATTTGTCAAGAGAACTGTGGAGCACTTCGTGAACATAAAGTCGAAAGACTGTTGTAAGAATGGGGAGGAAGCTTGAAAAAGTGATAGTCATACAGTGCTAACCTGTTCATATGACTTTTAGTCTGTTGCTACTGTTCATAGTCATATGCATAGATTCACTAAGGTGATCATTGGAAGCTTTGTAAGCAGTCAAGGATTACTATACATCTTATAATCATAATTGTATGGTGAGTTAGTATATTATCGTATCAGAGCCTGCTTGTTTTTCCTTTTGCGGGGGTGAATGATATACTATTGAGACTAACAACACTTTGTTTTAATGGATAATCCTGATATAGATACTGTTGCACCTTCCTCATCTCAACCTTTTGCTTTTTCCTTAACTATTTCTATACCTCCGACACCTTCTTTTAGAAGATCCACTTTTTCCAAAATAGACTACCTGTATGAACTCAGTTATATCCCCATTAACCAAAAGATCTAAGACACCAACATACCTTTCCTTAACCCTTATGATGTTTTTCAGAAAAATAAAGCATCTTGGACTAGATCTATCAACGCTCTTATTAAACAAACTCATAAGGTCATAAAGGAGTTTGTAGAATCCTCAAACTTTGATTAGTGTCGAATCCCAGCAACGGGAACGAAACAATCTATTACTTTTGAAATACCTCTAGAGTTTGTATAATAGTGGGTCCTCCAGGGATACACCCACATCCATTTTGGAGCTATTCGTATAGCTGTAAGCTATCATGGAAGGAAAGGGTTACCGGTATTTGCATGGATTGCCTTGCTAGACAATAGATGCCTTGAGTACCAGCATGCAGTAATTCTAATGGTAGAAACATCCCTTAATGCGGGATCTGTGATGTTCACATTTTACCCCAACTTTAACCTGTCTCTCAAGGATCCACACGTGCTTACTGCTCTCAAGGTCCAAATCCAGATAACTGGAGCTCCTCAAGTAGCCTTTGCTACTGCAGCTACTCTGCACTATCAAATGATCTATAAGATCCAAAATCATTCTCTAGACCTTTTTCTCCCTCATAAGAATGAGGCTTTATTGATAATAGCAGATACACAAAACGCTCCTACATGCATCCATATTCCTCGGCAAATATCTAGGAATGAGCTCTTGTAATTGTTACCAGAAACCTAGGTCACCAGCTATGAAAAGATGCATGAAAACACCCAGCCAGTGCAATCAACAGAGCCAACCTATTACTGTAAGGCAGACGGTACTGTTGAAGCAAAGTTTGCTAGAACTCCTCCAACAAAAAAAAACGATGTGTTTGCTACCCAGTTCATGATGACACCACATGAGCTTGAAGTAGGCATGCCTATTGTCTATTTTAAGAGTACTGGCTCTCCTGTTTATCCCTTTGAGCGAGATGGTCATTACTTTTGGGATGAATGCAGATGTGATACTTGCTTGTATGGTTTAGATGGTGAAGAAGAACCAAAAAGGAAAAAGAAAGGTTGTTCGAAACTCTCTATGAGAAAAATATATGAAGATGGAGATCCATCTGTCAGTCTTCTTGGAGAACCATCCCAGAAATATGATTACCTGGTCAATTATGGTCCAATCTCTCAAACTCTGCCCTCTATACCAAAACAACCAGTCTATAAATGACCTCACAGCTAAACATACTTCACAATACAAGAAATGCATACCCAAAACATCTAACCCTATACCATAACTCTATATGTACCAACCTACAGAAGAAGACTTCCCTCCATTACCATATCAAACCAACCTAAACACTTAAATTAGGACCATGGCTCATATAAAGAATCCTACTAGAATAGACACTAAAGGTCAGCCGTTAAGTATAACTCTGGCCGAAGCAGTGCTTAACTGACAGTCAACCAATGCACAAGCTTAAAACAGACTTCTTAAAACCATAGAATCCAAGGTGGATAAGGTGTCTCAACAAGTTTCTAAGGTTGATGACAGACTTAGTCAGCACCAACGTGATGTTTATGAGTTAATGATTCACTTGCAAATTCAGGTTGAAAAAAAGCATAAGGAAGTAATGCAGCTAGTAAATCAAAGGGCACAGATAGATGAAATCAGAAAGAAAGCAATATAAATCCAAAAGCTTAAGTCTCAACTGGAAAGAATTGAGAAAGATTTTGAAGCCTCAAAACCGAAATACCAAGATCCCTTTAAAATACCATTACCCAAAGCGTCACCTATAAAACCACCTTCTTTGCATATTCCAACCATGGCTGAACTAGAACATCATGGTTTAGCTACTGACCTGTTCCATAAAAAAACTAAGAGCTGGAAAATTTCCTGCTCTACCTGAAACCAAAGACTCATTTGTGCATACTACCACTTCCACTGAATCTGTCAAACAACCTCCACCAAAACCATCTAAAAACCAAATGATCAATCCCATCCATTCATTCCTAGACAACACCCAATCTATACCTTCTTTCTCAATGGTAAATTCTAAATCAGAAGTTTCTTCCCAACGTTCTGAATCAGAGGAAGATACTTACACATCTAGCTTTTCTGATGACGAAATTCCAACCCAATACATGGCAGATCCTCCTCTAGCTGCTCCCTCTTACATAGTAGATCCTCCTGAAGAGGAAATGGATGAAACTGAACCTAACAAACCAACCAACTAGATAGGGCTATCAATAGGAGGTCCATGGTTCACCATAGAAGACATCAGTCCTGATCGATACTAAGATCGCTTTTAAGAATTCAGGGCTTTGATTGACATTCAAATGAAGAAGCCTGGTGCTATTATAAGGACAATTTTAGAAGAATTCATCTCAAGAATGACAGGCAGATTCCAAGACTGGTATTCTTCCCTAGATGAATACTCCAAGCTTACAATGGTGCAATGTACTGGAGCATCTAAATTCTTGGAAATGCTTTATATAGATTTTACAAGAAAACCCCAAGAAGGAAATGATATAATCAGGCGAGAGTACTTTCAGATGAAATGCTATTTTCTCCTAAAGAAAAACTTTGATCTCTGTTATTAGAAAATGGCCAAGAAGTTTTATCAACTAGGAGGATGGGGTAATCCAGACTTAAAGGAAGCTTTTATCACTTCCCTGCCAGACCTCCTGACCACTGCCATTCTTCAAATCATGAGGCAGAAAGATAAGCCTGTCAATGATTATTCATTTGGAGAAATGTATCAACTAATGATCCAAGGTCTTAAGAAGCTATGCAAGGAGAGAAAGGTTATAGTCCAGATGCTCGACAGACAAAAAAATCTTTCTCTAAAGAAATCATGTAGAAGAAAGGATTTACTGATCAAATGCAAAGAAAATGAAGATATATGTGTTTGTCCAAGCAAGAAAAAAGAAACATTTCTTGAAGCTCAAGTCCAAAAGCTCTGGTTCTAAAAAGAGATGGAGATACTTCAGAAGAAAGAAATACAGAGGAAGAAGAAAATCAAACAGATGTTATATATGTGGTCAAAAGGGTCATTTTGCAAAAAGGTGTCCTAATAAGCCTTAGACAACAACAAAGATGATCCAACAAATCCAAATCTCATATGTTATTGATCTGGAAAATGCAGATGTAAAATCTCTCTTCTATGTAGAAAATGAACCTTTGGATGAAAAAATTTTTGCAATCCAAGATTCTTCTGAAGATGACGAACCAAGATATTCAGGAAGTTATTCTATAACTCCTGTTGATATGGCTCCAGTAACATAAATGCAGCTTGATGAAGATCATCTACTCCCTCTGGCCTATGTTTAGATTTTCCCTGAACCTTATTCCAAACTCGTCAAGGTTGTGGCCTTCATAAATGCGAGAGCCCACATTTTTGTTATGAACCCTAAGGTGTTACCAGCCCAATATTGGAAGCCTTACAAAAAATACTTTCAAGCTGTAAATGGAGAAGTTTTCCATACGAGCCTCATTACAGCAAAGCCTATTACTATTTAGTTTTTCCCGGGCTACAAAATCCATGCAAAATTTATTGGGTCCTCTCTGCCAGACAAGGACTTGGTTGTAGGTTTTGATCTCTACTAGAAGCTTGCCAAATTAAGGGTCCTTCCAACGGGCCTTAAGTTTCAAAGCTATTTTCAACCTTATACCACAGTCACTTCTCTATTCATCATACAACCCAATCTGGCCCAACTTTCACCAACTATTACCAAATAATCCAAACCTTAAAAGACCTATATTATGCCAAAAACCATACTAAATTCCTATCTAAGAATCCAAAGACATTATGGACCAATCCGGCCTTTCTCATATCCTTACCTTTCAAACCTAATGAGTATGTCAATCCAACAAAGGCTACTCATCTTGGCATGAATCCTGAGGAGCAAGAATTGGCTTATCAGGAATGTTCACAACTTCTAGTCCATGGGCTTATTGAGCCTACTACTTCTGAATGGGCTTGTCAGGCCTTTTATGTTAATAAATATCAGAACAAGTCAGGGGCAAGAAACGATTTGTCATTGATTATCAGCTTTTAAACCACTTCCTCCGAGATGACAAATTCCCTTTGCCAAAAATTTCCTCACTATTTGTTCATTTGTCACAGGGAAAGATTTTTTCAAAGTTTGACTTAAAGGCAAGATTTTGGCAATTGGGCATTATTCCAGAAGACAGGCACAAAATGAGATTTTGTATTCCTAACAGCCACTACCAATGGACAGTCATGTTGTTTGGTCTCAAGACAACTCCCTCGCTATTCCAAAAAGCAATGGTTAAAATTTATGAGCCTATTCTTAATAGTGCTCTCATCTACATTGATGATATCCTATTGTTCTCACCAGATAAAGACTCTCATGCTCATCTGCTCAACAGGTTCATGAAGCTGACTCAGCAATATGGCATCATGTTGTCTCCCACTAAAATGAAAATTGCTCAGGATCAGATAGAGTTTTTAGGAATGACATTCAAGGACGACCAATATCAACCAGGACCCTACATTGCAGCTGAATTATTAAAGTTTCCATATGAGAATCTTACCTTTAAGCAAATCCAACAGTTTCTTGGCATTGCTAATTATTTGGACAGTTTTGTTCCCCACTATGCCAGATATGCCAAACCTTTACAGCTCATGGTTAAAAAAGATTCTCCACCATGGAGTTCCAGTCAAACACATGCAGTTAAACAATTAAAGCAAATACTCCAACAGCTGCAACCTTTGCAAATTCCCTCTGATGGGAAGAGGTTTTTACAAATGGATGCTAGTGATAGTCATTAGAGGGCCATCCTATTAGAGGAAAAGAAGACTATGTGCACATACAAGTGGGTCCTTCAAGGAGTCAGAGAAACACTACCATTCTACTTTCAAGGAAATATTAGCAGTCAAAAATGGAATTAAAAAATTTGAGTTCCATTTAATTGGTCACAAGTTTACTATTTTGATGGATTGTTCCTCATTTCTAAAAATCCTTTAAAGCAAAAAGACGAGACCTAATCAATAATTATTACGGTGGAAAGACTGGTTCGCTAAATACTCCTTTGATGTCAAGCATATAAAAGGAGACTCCAACCTAATCCCATACTTATTATCCAGACTAAGAAGCATCTCTTTCTTCCACCAAATTGTATCAATGGCATCATCATCTTTCTCCTCTTCTCCTTCTACTGAAGCCTCTTCTTTTCATCCACCAAAGTCTTACTCTCCTTTCCTCTGCACTGGTACCCCATCATAAGTAATTCTTCCTATAACCTACTCTCAAATTTCTGATTTGGTAGTCCAACAAATCTTTGCCTACCAGACCAAGTTACAGAAAACCTTTGGTCCTTTGTTCATGGAAGTTTTGGGATTCCATCCCTTTTATCTGTTCCTAAAGGTATATATACCTTTATGGACTTTGTTGATGTTCATCATGGCGGGTGGATTTGGCCTAAGGAGCTTTTAATCTTCCTATGGTATTTTCTACACCTCTATATAATAGCCATAGAAGTCAAGTCGTTACACTTTGGCCAGTACCTGGAAAAGCTTAAAAGATGGGTTTATCACAACCCTTATTTGATTACTTTCCTGGAATGGTTTCAACCACTGGACAAATGGATAAATGCAATGAAAGCAAGGGTCTCTTACAGTTCTGCTGCAACAGCTCTCAACAAAAAAGTTGTTTATATAATCCATAGACCCTATTTTGTAGGTCCTTTCGGCATGACCCCTCGGACACTAGCAAGCATCCATTTTTACAGGGAGAATCAATTTTCCCTATGGACAGATGCTCTGGATCATCATGAAGTTTTTAGGGAATTTCAGAGATTTATGTTTGAAAGAAACAAGACTATTCCTAATCAAATTTGGCCAACTTTAGCAGAAGATGCACCATAAGATACCCTTCCTCATAGGTATAAGAATGAACTCAATGCCAAATGTCAAGAATAGGAAGATTATCCTCCTCAACGACTCAAACCACTAGATAGCCAACTCTCAGAGCTGTACTCTCAAGATCCTTATGAACCTGAGGACCTATAACAGAAGTATAGAGAGAACCTTCTTGTAATAGAAAAAATGGATGCTAAGGTCTAGACGGAGATGGAAGAAGAAGACTATGAGATCATGAACTTGTCACCATTTCATGAGCCCATCCGAAAATGATAAGAAGGAATCTGCTTTTTCAAAAGAGAATAGTATTACTTTACAGCTGACTCTTTATATAGTTTGTTTTGTTGTCTATTTGAAATAATTGCAAGCTCTTTCTTTTATGTTTGTAATTATTAAAGTTTGCCACTAAAGCTTGTCGGGAGAATTTTATCTCTTCCTACTCTATATAAGGAAGAATTCTCTCATTTGTAAGATAAGTTTAGTTTGCAATAAAATCTCTCTTTCTATAAACATGAGTCTCTAAAACACTTAGCCAATAGTCTCTAATAGTATTATCTAATCCCCTGCCATCTTCTTCTTCTCATATATTCTTTGATATCTAATCTCTTATCTTACCATACTAAGAGGATTTTGGGAATCGTTGGTGAATTTGTCAAGAGGACTGTGGAGCACTTCGTGAACACAAAGCCGGAGGACTGTTGTAAGAATGGTGAGAAGCCTAAAGAAGTGATAGTCATACAGTGTTGACCTGTTCATATGACTCATATGACTTTTAGTCTGCTACTGTTGTTCATAGTCATATGCATACATTTACTAAGGTGATCATTAAAAGCTTTGTAAGCAGTTAAGGATTGTTATGCATCCTATAATCATAGTTGTATGGTGAGATATTATTATAAGTAAATTCAATCAAGGCAATATATTCATCCCATGTACATTTGAACCCTATCACACAAGCTTGAAGCACGTCTTCAAGTATTTGAATTATCGATTGTCCATTTGTCTAAAGATGACAAGTAATACCAAAAATCAACTTCATACCCAAGGCCTATTGGAAATTGAATAAAAATTGAGATGCAAATCATGGATCTCTATTTGATATAATGGTCACTGGAAGGTCATGTAATCTGACAATTTCATCCACATATTTCTTGGCCAAGTGAATAAGTTAACTACCCTATTGAATAGGCAAAAAGTGATTCGACTTAGTTAGTCAATCAATGATCACCCATTTAACATCATTCTTCTTTAGAGTTCTTGGTAACCCATATACAAAGTCCACAGTTATTCTTTCCTATTTCCATACCGAAATCGTCAATGATCTTAATTTTCCCATTAGTACGTAGTGTTTTATTTTGATATACTAACAAGTAAAACATTTTGAAACCTAAGTTGTCATATCTTTTTTCACTTTAGGCCACCAAAAATGAAGTTCTAAGATACTATACAATTTTGTCATTCCCGGATACATGTCATATGGAACATTATATGCTTCTTCTAGGATTTTTCTTTGCAAGTTCTCAATATTAGGCACACAAATATGATATCCCAACGTCAAGGCATCATTTTAAATATCAAAATAAGTGTCTCCCTTATTTTACTTTTCATTAATTTTTTTTAACTTCAAATCCTTGCCTTGTGCTTTTTTAATTTGATCATGCTATATTGGTTTCACTTGCAAAGTGGTAATCAATACCCCCATTCTTTTGCATATTTAGTTCCACATTTATAGCTCGTAACTAAACTAAATAATAAAGTGGAAATGCCTATAAATAAGCTATATTGCCTCTTGATTTCTTACTCAAAGCATTTGCTACCATATTTGCCTTCCTTAGGTAATACTCAATAGTGTAATCATAATCTTTTAGTAATTTTAACCACTACCTCTGTCTCATGTTTAATTTCTTTTAACTTAATAAATACTTTAAGCTCTTGTGATCTGTAAATATCTAAAAACCTTGTCCAAACAAGTAATGCCTTCATATTTTCAAAGTAAACATAACGACAACAAGTTCTAGGTCATATACTATGTAAGATAATTCATAAGGCTTTAGTTTTCTAGATGCATTTATAGTTACCTTACCATGGTACATTAAAACATAACCCAAACTTTTGATGAGAGATGTTATTATAAACTATAAATCCTCAATTATCTATAGGAATGGCTAACACTATAACATATATCAATTTATTTTTTTTAATTCATCAAAAGTCTCTTGACATGCTTCAAACCATAGAAATGCTATATTTTTTTGAAATAACTTAGTCAAAGGAAAAACTATGAGTGAAAAGCCTTCAATAAACTGATTATAATACCCAGTTAGTCCTAAGAAACCTTAGACTTTTGTCGTACTCTTTGGGATTTCCCATTTTAATATCACTTCAAATTTGTTTGGATCCACCTTAATGCCTTTTTTGAAAATTAAATGTCCCAAAATACTACATGATCAATTAGAAACTAGCACATGAATGTCGCTAGTGTATTAGTCAAAACAAATTGCATCACAAAAAATTTATAATGCTCATATGTGGCTCAAAAAGTAGTCTTTAGTAAATATAAGTTTGAAATTTTATGCTAATAATAACTTGATTTTAAGTCAATTTTACGAAACACTCACGCAACTTATAACTAGTCAAACATATCATTTATTCTTGGCAAACAATATTTGTTCTTTACATTAAACTTATTCAACTGTATAATCAATAAATAGCCTCATTGTCCCATCTTTATTTTTAACAAATAACATTAGAGAACCACAAGGTAACAAACTAGGTTTGATGAAATCCTTTTCAAGTAGTTCTTGCAATTGAGTCTTCAATTCTCTCAACTCAACTGAAGTTTAAGGTGTAATGGATATTGGTGTTGTTCCTATAACTAACAAAATTGTGAATTCTATCTCCTGACCAAATGGAAAATTAGGTAAATCAACTAAAAATGCATTTAAAAACTAATTTACCACTGTAATATCCTTAAGTAATTCATTTGTCAACCTTGCAGCTACCACATGTGTAGATAAGCCTCACAACCATCTTTAATCATACGAAAAACCTTAATAGTAGAAACTAGACATACAGGTACAATTTGTCTTTCCCCTTGAAACACAACCTTTATTTAATTTAGAGATTCCAAAACAACTTCTTTAGCAAAATAATTCACTATTGCATGATATTTGGTCAACCAATCCATAACCAGTATTACATCAAATTCATAGAGTGGCAATAATACTATATTAGCATTCGACTCAATGTCATTAATGTGAATTACACAATTACAACATACCTTATCCATAATCATCAAATCTCTTAAAGAAGTACTCACACATAGGTTAAAACCTATAGGTTGATGCTTACAACACTACTAGGATGCCATGTGCAATGAAATGATTGAATGTATAAAGGCAGGATCAATTAATATATCAACTTCTAAATCATGGGGAAAAGTTTTATCGATGATAAATTTTAGAGCAGCTACAGCTTCTTGCCAAGTCATAGCAAATACTCTAGCCAACATTTGGGGTTTAGAACTTTGACATTCTGATATGCTCTTGTTATATCCAATTATATTTGCTTTATCTCTTCTTTTGCCCCTACTAAAAGATACTCTAGCTCTACCTGCTTTTGAAACTTTAACTGTGGATTCAAATGTAGCTTTGCCTCTACCTCCCCCCTCTAAAATTCTAAATCTTTTAGGATAATCTTTAAGCATATGAACAAAAGACCCATAAAAGTAGCACCCACTAGTCAATTTCCTACATTTGTCATCCATATGCTACCTTCCATAATGTGCACATGAAGGTCACTATTACATAGCTTAGCCTTGAGCTCTACCAATATAAGATGAAACTCCTAACCTTATATGTAACATCTCTAGCCACATTCATTAGCATTATCACATGAGCATATGCATTAGATAAATAATCATTTAGAAGCACCATTGCATTTGGGGACACTTGAACATATATGTAGTGTTTGTATAGTTGCATGGAAAATTGTTTTATGTTGTGTGCATGTTATAATATCATAAATAATGGTGTTTTAGAGCTTAATTAAAAGT
>CATIWR010422893.1:0-13258 GCA_949677035.1 Omphalea diandra | reverse complement strand
ACATAATTATTTTAAGACAAAGTTTAGTCATCTTAAGATAAGACTTGAGATATTTGGACAAGACAAGATCTTTCAAGATTTCTTTCAAGATTGACAAGATTTTTCAAGATTTATTTAAGATTCACCAAGATTTGCAAGATTCTCCAAGATCTTCCAAGATTTGCAAGGATTCTCAAGAAGAACTCTTATTAGTTAAATACTCAATCTATTTTAGATTGGATTCTTAGTTAGTTATTTTATCTTTATTATGAACCTTAAATAAAGGTGTTTGACTCTTAAAGGTAAGCATGGCTGAATCTTGTTAGCCAATAGCATGTTTTCTTTAGTTATTTTATTTAGTTAATTAGTTTATACATATTAGGTTGGGAAACTTGTAAATTTGGCCAAGGCATTTGTAAGGTTGAGTTAAATAGTTTTAAAGTTATGTTTAGGGTTTTCTTTTAGACTTGTAAGGGTATTTAAACTCTCATTAGAGTAACGATAAAAGTTTAGCCATTGTTTTCTTTTAAAATGCATGCTTTGTGAGATTGAATTCTCTTATTGGTTTTTTATAGGACTTGATATGATTGTTAAGTGAAAGCTTAGTAATTTCATAAATTAGTTGATTCTAATATTTGAATTGCTTAGTTGATTTAGGGATTTGAATTGACAAACTTTAAATCTTTATAACTTAGGATATTATAAATAAATTTTCTAGAGGTCTAGTTGGGATTTGAAGATTGAATTCTTTATCTTGTTCTTAATCATCTTAGGAATTGTTTTTACTTAGTATACGAATTACGTGCATCATAACTTGATTTGTATCATTTGGTATTAGAGATTTCACATCAAGGTCAAGGTATTATCTATCCAAATTTGTGTTCTTGTTGTTCTTGCACTTATTGCATTCTGTTTTGCTTCTTTTCTTTTCTTATTGAACCTTATTCGACCTATCTTGGTCTTTAGTTTTCTATTCTATTTTCTTGGTGTTTCTTGCATCAAATAAAGTTTATTTAACCATATTTAATCATTCTTTGGTGTTTGATTACAGTTTAGTTCTAATTGCATCAAGAAAATCACAAAAAGGTTGCATTTTGTTGGTTTGATTGTTTTCTTATTGCATTTTGCTGGCTTGATTGTTTTCTTTCTCTATTTGAGGTTTCTTGTTTTCCTTCCATTCCAATTCGAATTTCTTTTTATTGTAATCATTCTTTTGTTCTTGTTTGAGTGTCCAGGGCTGAATCAAGTTATCCCATTTGAAGGTAAACCCTACTTTGGTGAATTGCATCTGTTCATCCTTCATTCAACTTCTAAGCTTTTAATTATGTTTGTTTGTGTTGTTTCTTATGTTAAATCAATTTCAATTCTGTTTTAGCTTCCAAAGCATAAAAAAAAATTTAGAAAAAGAAAAGGAAAGAAAGGAAAGAAAGAATAAGCTAAGAATTGCCTAAGGATTAGTTTACACAATTAGGAGTTGATTTTTGCAATTCAAGGTACATTTGGCTTAGGCTTTAATTTTTCATCAATTCTTGTTTTTTGCTATTCCAAATGCTTTTATCCTTAATTTTCAATTAGATCTTTAAAATTTTTATTTTTGCGATTTAAGTAAGTACTCAATTTACTTCTAAGGAACTCTAAGTTTAGTTTTGCTTATTTGTGATTGAATTAAGCTTTACTTGACATAAAGTAACTTAGTCTTTAAAAGAACTTAAAGAAAGAAAACTTGAAAGGTAAAAGGTAAGAGTGATGAGTCAATAGAGGGTAAAAGCTAAATTTGAATTAAACAAGAATGTGAGTGCTATCTTTTGAGTGAAAACACGCAAGTGAGTGTTTGTGAGGATTTTATTTTGTTAGTTGCTAACCATGGTAGAACCTAAAGATGATCCAAATTGGAAGTTTGTGAAAGATGTGCAAGATACTATGACCCTTATGCAACAAAAGTTTAAAGTGGTCAAAAAGCAACTTGGGAGCATCCAAAATGCCTCTAATTCCAATAATAGACGCACTAATTGTAGACAACAAATGAATGGAAGATATATACAAGATGATGAAGAGGGCAAATCACATGAAGAAATTTCCCAAATGTCTAGCAAACAAGATGACAATCTAAGTGACATTAAGTTAAAGATTTGTAAAGTGACAAAGGTGATCCCGAGGCTTATTTGTCCTAGGAAAAGAAACTAGAATTTGTATTTGATTGTCATAATTATAGTGAGGAGAAGAAAGTAAAGCTTATAGCTATAGAATTTGTCGATTATGCTCTTACATAGTGGGATCAAATTATGTATTCTAGGAAAAGATGTGGGGATAATTGTTGGTATTGGATGGTGATGAGGCAACCCGAGAGGGGGGTGAATTAGGTTGTAAATAAAAACCACAAACACATAAACTAAGTAGTATAAGTCACCAACAAAAATGAGCACACAAATTTTACAATGGTTGGACAACTTACATACTCCACTCCCTAAGCTTTCACTTAGGCCTTTATATTCCTTTTATAGGCGTAGGAGCAACCTTTCCCTTTTCAAGGCTCAAGGACAATCTTCCCTTTTACAGGCTTAGGAAGTACCTTCCCTTTTATAGGGTCAACGATAATTTTCCCATTAATATTTTTCTAGGCACAATACTAACCTTTACAACCATTATCAAGGATTGATTCAAGAAATGTTAATGTCTCTCAACTCAGGCAACAAATACACTATTAGTACTCAAGAAAACCTACTCTTAAAGAGAGTAACAAAGTAATCTCATTCTACCCAAAATCCAAGCAACACCCAAAAAGGTTTGCACAAAGACTTGCTAAAAGTTCTCTAAATGATTACAAGTATTCTTTAAAGTCTTTTATTTTTTTAAACTTTAAAAATGGTCCTTATATAGCCAAACTCCAAAACTAGCCATTGGAACAGTTGATGTTATGTCTGACAACTTTTCTGTAAAAATAGTCGTTAAAAGTGACAACATTGTTCTTCATCAACCCCATTGAACTTATAATGACTACTTCTAACCATTATTGATCATTATTCAACACTAATTGGCTTTGACTATAATGCCTGTTGGAGAAAGATTAATGCCCGTTGTTCATTTCAATAAAGCTTGAACTTAGTGCTCAGTTTTTCACACTTTGCATAGTTACTTTCCATGCCATTGAGCAATTTGCAATGCTCGTTGGAAACTCCTTCAATGCCTATTGAGAAAGGCTAATGCCCATTTCAAGTTCTAGAAGCTTTAGCTCAAGCTTGGACACTTTTTCAATACTTGTTGCAAATATGCAATGTTTGTTGCTAGAACATATCAATGCCCATTGCGAAACTTCAATGCTCATGGTGAGGCCCAACATAACTCAACCTGAAGCACTTCTCCAATGCCTGTTGCAAGGTCTAAAAGATTATGGCAATTTACAACATTCAATCAACATCCATTGTTCATGCTTCAATGCCCGTTGAATGGTCAATGCCCGTTGTAAAGGACAACACCCGTTACAAGGCCTAAAAGACTTTGGTTATTTGTAGCGTCTAATCAATGTCCATTGCTCATCCTTCAATGTCTGTTGAATTGTCCAATGCCTGTTGGGAGATGTTCAATACCCATTGAACTTGTTCTATCCCTTTAACATTCGTCGGGTTCGGAGGTTGCGTGTTTTTCAAACATTCTCCCTCTAGCATTCACAATAATCTTCCCTTTTAACATTCATTAGGCCTATTCAAATCATTAAAAAACATTAAAGTACAAACATTAAAACTTCTCTTGGTTTTGTTGTAGTTTTGTTATCATTCAAAACACATCTTTCAAAGTAGTGGAGTGAGTCTAATGCCTTAGGGTCACATGTTTTCTAAACATTCTCCCCCTAACATTCATAACAATCTCCCCCTTTTTGAATGATGATAAAACCAAAATACTTTGATACCAAAAATACTAAACTTAAACACACAAAGGATAACAAATGTTAAAACATAAAACTACGAAGATACCAAATAAAATACATACTAATCAAAATATCCACACAAGGTTGGATACCAAATATACCATATAAGATACCAAATATTGGATGTTAAAAATATATATGACACCAAGTGTTATGGTGTGCAAACAAGTGATACCAAACAAAACAATCAAATCATCAAATCAAAACATCCAAAACTTTTCCTATTTTTTGTCATCATGACAAAAAGATATACAAAAATTCTCTCCTTAAAAAAAAAAGTTCTCCCCCTTACAAACATACAAGCATTATCTTCCCAAAATCTAGATCAACTTCCTCAAAACAAGCAAAGCAAACATGATGGTACAAAAATACATAACACTTGCAAATGAAAACTCCCTCTATTTTTATGCTTCCTTCTAACCAATATCCTAAGATATTCAAACACAAATTCAGTTGACATAACTTAGGGTTACATGTTCTCTTCAAAAATTGAGAAAACCAAGAAAGGAAGGATAGTTACTAAAGATTCCTAAAATAAAAACATCCAAACTGATACCAATAATGGTTCAAAGTTCAAACTCCCCTTCAGCAAAATCATGTTAAACAAAATAAAAAAAAAAAGAAGAAAAAGAGTGATGGAAATACATTTTAGTTAATGATGCCATATGATGCCAATTGTTGTGTTCTCTAAAAATACAAATCTTTTTCAAATATTACAGCTCCAATCACCATTTGATTCTCCATTTTGAGCTGAGGGTGAGGAGCTTTTAAAGTTACAAAATTAAACTTTCTTTGGTACCTATTTTCTCTTGGATCCATAGGGGTTAGTAGCATAAACATGATTATCTCTCAACCTAGCATAACAAAAGTATGTTTTATGGCCATATTTTCCACAATAAAAGCATTGCCAAACAAATACTTTCTTCAGCTCATTTGTAAAGCATGAGTGAGGTGACATCCTAAAAGATTGATGTCTAACAAATGAAGGAACCTTTGCATTCTTGGTATGTATGGTTCTATAAATAAAGGCATGATTTGCCTTTGGCCTATGAGAGTGCGAGTGAGAGCAGTTACGATCATGCATGAGTCTTTTGTATATACACCCTAGAGTGAGTGTGATCATGTGTAATTTTTCTTTTAGGTGCAGAGTGTAGCACATTTTGACTTCTTTGCTTATGAGATGCATACATATAAGTATGATTATCCTTTTGCCTAGACTTTTTAGTGTATGCATATGCTAGTGTTGTGCTCTTAGGCTCTACATTAGCATTTGCCTTTTGTGAAGAGCTTAGCAATTGAACACCTTGGACACTAGGTGTTCTAGAAGGTGAAACTATAATAAATGCACTTTTAGAAGTGGAGGAAGAGACATTATTATATCCAATGTCATGTTTCACACTAGTATGTCTTTGAGAGCCTAAAAGTAAATCTAGTTTTTCTTTTCCTTGAGTAAAATTTGAAAGAGAGTTTTTCAAGTCAAAACCTCTTTTTTTTTTTTAAACTGTCATTTTGTTTGGAAAAAGTTTCATAATTTTGTTTTCAAAGTTTGATTCTTCATTTTCTCTTTCGAAAGCTTCAATTTTCAGTTTTAAAAATTCTCCTTCATTTGAGTGTAAGAAAAGTACTTTTGAAAGCAATTCCTCTTTCTTTTCTCAAACAAAAAACTTCATTTAGAAGCTCATCTTTAATTTTAGAAATAGAGGAAATTTCAATTTTCAGCAATTCATTTTCATTTGTCAAAATCTTATTTCTAAAGAACGATTTATCCAAGTCATTATTTGTTGATTTTAAGGCCTCAATAAGATTTCTATTGCAAACATCTCATTAATATCATCATCAAATTCACATATCCTATTTGAAGAGCTTTTATTTGATTCATCCTCTATGGCCATTAAACATCTAACTTTCACTTTCTTTTTTGCCTTCCTCTTCTTTAACTTTCTATTGCAAGAGAATTCATCATCCCTTGCGGATGTGGAATTCATTAAACTCCTCCTTTTTTCCTCTTAATGGTGATCTTTTAGTTCTAGTAATATACTGCCTTCCCTGGTTTGAGTTGGTCCATTTTTTAGAAAGCTTCCACAAAAACAAGACTTAATGGTTGCCATGACCATATCCCTTTTGTACTTAAGTTTTAACAAAGGTTAGGCTCTAATACCAAATATTGGTCCTGGATGGTAATGAGGCAACCCAAGAGGAGGGGTGAATTGGGTTGTAAATAAAAATCACAAACATATAAACTAAGCAGAAGATGTCACAAATAAAAATGAACACATAAATTTTATAATGATTCGACAACTTGCTTACTCCACTCCATAAGCTTTAACTTAGGTCTTTCCATTCCTTTTTGTAAGCTTAGGAATAACCTTTCCCTTTTCAAGGTATTGGCCCTAAGCACCAAGAAAGGGGGTTAAATTGGTGTATTAAAAAAAATTAAAAGTAAGGGATAGAAAAGAGTAGAAAATGAGGCACACGATTTATAGTGGTTCAGGAATAATCGACCCTACGTCCACTCCCTAATTCTCTGCAATTGGGTGTTAACTCAGAATGGTATTTCTAAGCCTAGACCTAACTTTTATACTTTGTGTTTTCAAGGCTCACACAACAACCTTTACACTTTATGTTTTCAAGACTCACACAATAACCTTTACACTATGTGTTTTGAAGGCTCACACAATAACCTCTCTTTAAGTGTTTTCACTGGCTCACACTATAACCTTTCTTACAATTAGTGTTTAATGCTCACAACTAACACTTACAATCTCATAAAGAAGAGAAGAAATTGAGTAGCAAAAGATTGAGAGCTTTAACATAAGTAATGAATTCTTTATCTTATTAATTTATCACTATTTAATGGAGTATTTATACCCCATACCCACCAAAGAGGCGTTAGTCTTTAAAGCTCAACAAATCTTGAAGACATGCTAGGCAGATTCTACATTAATTCCATGTCAAGCAGGAGTCATGGTCGCTACTGGTAAATTACGACCGCAAAATCCAAATTTCCATACGATAGTTAAAAATTGCGGCGAAAAAACCCGTTTGTGTCTAACTGCTAGTCCACATGGTAGCTTCTCATTGGTCCATCAGAAAAATGTAGTTTGCGTTCTAATTGCCTATAAAACTCACAGTCGTAATTTTTCTTTGTACAGGATGCGACTCAGGACACGAAATCTTCTATTTGAAAGATAATCTTCTTCTTCTTAAATAGCAATTGCTACCCAAAATGTCGCCCTTACGAATTTTGTTCTCTAACGGATATTTAGGACACTTGGCATGCTATGATTGTGGACTGACTTCCCTCTTCAATTACTTTAAAAGTAGCAGTTACGACTGATGCGTGACACAAACCATAAATTCGTATGTGACTTTGGCACTCCTATCTTTGGATGAGTCGCGGCAGCGAAGATGCTTACGAATCCCTTTAGCGGAGCTTCACCCTTTCTTTGAACTAGGTCGCAGTCGCGAATTATAGACCACTGACCGCAAATTTGGATGAACTTTGCCTTCTTGAAACTTATCCAATCCTTTCAACTTCCAATGGAAAAACTAACTTAATTTATGCAAAACAACACTCAATTGAAACATTAGACATGATCAATCTACTTTGTCAAGATCAATAGAGGTCTAAGACTTAAGATTAATCATCCCAGTCCAACAATCTCCCCCTTTTTGATTTTGAAAACCTAGATTGATCCTATGAAAAAATAATGCAGAAATGTGAAGTTGGAGTGTAATATGATTCAAATGAATACTTAAGGTAAAATTTCCTAAGTATGGTATTCAATCATTCAAATTGAAATTTCTAAAAATCCTAAGTATGATAGAATGATGCTTCCCCTCAACTTATGTTATTATTTACAAGTTATTTTCTCTCCCCCTTAGACTTAGATTTCTATCTCTCCCCTTTGGCAAGATCAAAAAGAGGGTTCATAAGGGAAAATAATACATGCATAAGTAGTTAAATAATCATAGGGAGCAAATGCATAAATAAAGGAATTAAAGCAGACACATAACACAAAATTTTAGCAAAGAATATATATATATATATATATAAACTTGGAAACAAGTTGTGTGGGGTCACATTTTTTGCAAAAAAGAAAAAAAATACAAAAGATATCCTAAACTAGAAAGTAGGATAATCATCTCCAGAAAAGTCTTTATCTTCACCCTGATCTTCACCTTCAGCCTCATCTCCATCCTTTACATAATCATTGCCTTCTCATTTTGTAGTATCATCAAACTCTGCGAAGTCCGGAAGATGGCAAGAAGGGACTCCCTATTTCTCTTGAAAAGAAATCATATCACTATAAAGATGAGGTAGGAACAAAAATCTCTTTTTCATCATCCTCATCAACTTATCAAGCTTTTTGTTGATGGTTGCAAATGAGAGTTTTGCCTTAGGCTTTGGTTGAGGAGGGATGATGGAGCTCCTTCTTCAATAGCTAGTCTTTTCCTTTTAGAAGCTTGTGAAGTCTCCATTTTCTTTGCTCCAATGGCATCTAGGGTATACGCAAAGGTGTCTGGATGAATAGCTTTGGCGTTGATAAGGTAGGTGAGATCATGGAAGTTTTGTGAAAGGAAAAGTTTCTTGGTGAGGAATTTCTCATTTTCCTAATCAAGTGCTCCTACAAAGTGATAAATGGTTATGATATGTGAGGGCAACATAAATTAGCTCTTGGGTTAGGTACTTATATGGATCAATTGATCCACAAGATACCGACCAGTTTGAATCAGCTTATTTTTTATGAGGCAGAAAAGAAATGCCAACTCTTTTTATGATACTTTCTCGTTACCATCACCTCTAGCATTTACCGAAAAGGTGATGATAGTATCCAAAGAGGTAGGGTTTTAATGTGTTTGGCTAGGGAGGATCTTAGGTCGTGTTTTAATTTTGGTCAAAATTAAGAGTATATGACATTAACTGTGAAGATTATGAAGGGGATGTTTTCTCTGACTTGAATATTGAACAGAGAAGAAAGTTGGTCGAAAGGAATGTAAAAAGGATCACCAAAGGCCCGGAATACTAACCCATATTGCCCGTTTGTGAATCGGCTTTGCGACTCAATTGGACTGCACACATGAATTCTCACACAATTTCTTTGTAACTGGGTTCATTTGAAAGATGAACTCGTTCCAGCCTAATTTGGAGAGGAAAACATGAATCTCTACGTTGATGCCCAAGGTTTCCAGCAGAAAGGTAGAGGGTATCTTGCTGGGAAGGATGATCTTGCAAGAATTGGCTTTGTATCTCTCTTTCTCCTCTTTGGTTATGCCTTTCATAAGGTGGAGAGCAGGGGGTACAAAGGGTCGAGCCACAACCTTGCCTTTGTTTGCTCTGGAGATCTTTGGAGCCATTGCAAAGGATAAAGAGATTTGTATGTTTGGAGAGATTTGAGAGAGAGAGAAATTAATGTTGGAAGTGAAGTGATGTTACTATTGCAGGGGGTTTTGATAGCCATTTGAAGTCTCTGTAAAAGGCTAAAGATGACTAGAAATAAATTGATGAAGAGATAGAAATAGTTGGCAATCAAACCACATAAATGTCTAGGCGGTTACCCTAATTCGCGTCCGTGAATTCATGAGTTGTGACCACAAATTTTGAAAAATGTGAGTAACGAATAAATTTTCCTCGGGAATTCACGCTTCAATGGTCAAAATTTTGAATTATTGACCAAGATTCATGGTGGAGCTTAATTATCGTGATCACGATTTGATGTTTGACAGTCAGGTGACTAGGACTTGTAATTCGCAACCGCAAATTATGAGTCATCATGGACAAGAATGAAAAAATAAGTTTTGAAAGAATAAAAAATTGTGATCCACATGGAAAATGCCACGCAGAAAATATAAGACATATAATAAACAAACAACAATCAACACTCATAGCAATCATATATAAGATCAAAATTTTCACTTTATGGAGCTTTCATCAAGCATTCCTAATTGTCTCTTAATGAAGTTCAATCTTTCTTTATTGAGAGGTTTAGTGAAAATATCTGCTAGTTGATTATTTGTGTCAATAAACTCTAACACAACATCACCCTTTTACACATGATCTCTAAGAAAAGGATGTCTAATATCTATGTGTTTGCTCCTAGAGTGTTGGATGGGATTTTTAGAAAGATTAATAGCACTAGTGTTATCACATTTAATAGGAATTTGATCAATCACTTTGCCAAAATCCTTAAATTATTGTTTCATCCAAAGAACTTGGGTGCAATAACAACCCGCAATAACATACTTGGCTTCTGTGGTAGATAAAGGAACCAACACTTACTTTTTGCTAAACCAGAATACTTGGCATTCTCTTATAAATTGGCAAGTCCCAAAAGTACTTTTTCTATCTAATAAACTACTCACATAATCCGCATCCGAATATCCTATGAGACTAACGGATGATTCCCTAGGATACCATAACCCTAAGTGAATTATGCCATGCAAATACTTAAAAATTCTCTAATGCAAATACTTAAAAATTCTCTTAGTAGCATTTAAATGTGACTCTCTAGGAGAGGATTGGAACCTAGCACACATACAAATACTAAACATGATATTCGGCCTAGAAGCAGTAAGATAAAGTAGAGATCTAATCATACCTCGATATCTCTTTTCATCTACCATCTTACCCGATTCATCTTTATCTAGCTTGATAGTACCACTCATGGGGGTCTTAACTACTTTACAACCATCCATGCCAAACTTCTTAAGTATTTCCCTTGTGTACTTGGCTTGGTTGATGAAGATCCCTTCTTTGGTTTGCTTGATTTGTAGACCGAGAAAGAATTTGAGCTCTCCCATCATGTTCATTCAAATTCCCTAGTCATATACTTAGCAAAATCCTCACAAAGAGACTCATTAATAGCACCAAAAATGATATCATCAATATAGATTTGTACAATTAGTGTATCATGCTTGTGCTTTTTAACAAATAGTATGGTGTCCACCTTTCCTTTTTCAAAATCATTTTTCAAGAGAAATGAACTAAGCCTTTCATACCAAGCTCTTAGAGCTTGTTTCAATCCATATAAGGCTTTGTTCAATTTAAAAACATGATTTGGAAAACAATGTGACTCAAAACCAGGAGGTTGTTCAACATAGACTTTCTCCTCAATGATTCCATTTAAAAATGCATTTTTAGCATCCATTTGAAAAAGCTTAAAATTCATGTGGCATGCAAAAGCTAAGAGTATC
The DNA here is from genome assembly GCA_949677035.1 of Omphalea diandra. Classification (NCBI taxonomy): domain Eukaryota; kingdom Viridiplantae; phylum Streptophyta; class Magnoliopsida; order Malpighiales; family Euphorbiaceae; genus Omphalea; species Omphalea diandra. The sequence continues at coordinate 2,163 of CATIWR010422893.1, read as the reverse complement.
CTAACTGCCTCTAATCTCGCAACAGGGGCAAAAGTCTCATCATAATCTATGTCTTTGTCTTTGTTGTATCCCTTAGCAATCAATCTAGCTTTATTTCTTGTGATAAGACCTTGCTCATCTAACTTATTCCTAAACACCCATTTGCATCGTACAATGGAGTGTTCTTTAGGCCTAGGGATAAGTTCCCATACCTTATTTCTCTTAAATCAGTTGAGTTCCTCTTGCATAGCAACCACCCAACTCTTATCATCAAGAGCCTCATTAATTGACTTTGGCTCAAATTGAGAAACAAATGCAAGATTATTGTCTAAAGGATGAAGTTGTGATCTAGTACTTACACCCTTAGAGGTATCACTAATGATCAAGTCCTTGGGGTGATACTTGGAGAATCTCTAATCTTTAGGTAGATCTTGGGTTGGCTCATCTCTTTGTTGATGTTGTGACTCCTCATCTTCATTTGATGATTCACCTTGTTCCTTGCTTTTATCCTCTTTTCTTATGTTGTCTTCCAATTCCAACTTTTCAAAATCACCTATAAGATCATCAACAAAAACACCTTTCCCAAGATCAAATTTACTATATTCATCAAAGACAACATTCATAGACTCTTCAACTACTATAGAATTCTTGTTAAAGACTCTATATGCATTGCTAGAGGTAAAATAGCCTAAGAATATTCTTTCATTGGTCTTGGAGTCAAATTTCTCAAGATTATCCTTTGTATTTAAAATATAACACTTACATCCAAATACTCTTAGATATGAAATTTTGGGTTTTCTACCATTTTGTAGCTAATAAGAAGTTTTATTAAGAATGAGTCTTTTGAAAACTCTATTTGCAATGTAACACAATGTATTAATGGCTTCGGCCTAAAAGTAATTCAGTACAAATACTCATTGAGCATGTTCGTATCCATTTCCACTAGTGTTTTATTTTTTCTCTCTACAACACCATTTTGTTGTAGTGTTCTAGGAAATGAAAAATTATGAAAAACTCCATTCTCCAAATAATAAGTTTCAAAAGACTCATTTTGAAATTCCTTTCTATGGTCACTTTTAATAGAGGAAATGAAGTAACCTTTTTCATTTTGAACTCTTTTTGCAAAACTCTTGAAAGCTTCAAAAGTGTCACTTTTATGAGCTAAAAAGGATACCCAAGTAAACCTAAAGTAGTCATCAACTAGGACTAGTGCAAAATGCTTTCCACCTAAGCTAGCACTCCTAGTAGGTCTTATCAAATCAATCTGAACTAGTTAAAGTGGCCTAGAAGAACTTACAACATTTTTTGCTTTGTGGGAGGCTTGATGTTGTCTCCCTATTTGGCAAGGACTACATGTGTTATCTTTGGTGAAATTCAGCTTAAGGAGGCCTTCCACCAATTTTCCTTTAGATAGGCTTTGAATAAGATCCATACTTACATGTCCAAGGCTTCTATGCCATAACCAAGCTTCATTGCTTAAAGACATAAGACACTTAAAAGATTGGTTAGCCAAATTGCCTAAGTCAATTGAGTATGTATTGTCTTTCCTTTTACCCTTGAAAATAACCTCATCATCCACTAAAGTGGTGACTCGACATTTCCTAGGATCAAAGGTAACTTTGTTACTTTTGTCACACAATTGACTTACACTCAACAAATTATGTTGTAAGCCACTAACTAATAAGACAATATTAATTAATAAACAACCATTTTTACTAATGGTTCCAATGCCAATTACCTTGCCCTTGGCATTGTTACCAAATGTGACATCTCCATCTTCTTTTTCTTTCAATATCGTGAATAGCTTTCTATTTCCAGTCATATGCTTGAAACATCTACTATCCACATGCTAATTACTTGATTTGGTGGCTGCCACACTTCTCTACATAACAAATGTGAGTCACCTTTTCTTAGGTACCCAAGAACACTTAGGTCCTAGGAGGTTAGGAGTTAAAGATTCCTCTAATTTGAGGTGAGCCTTCCTAATAAAACAATGAATGTTAACATGCTCATATTTCATACAATAATGACATTAGAGTTTAGACTTGTGAGTCTTTCTCCTATGCATAAATTTATTACTAGTAAAAGGCCTTCTCATACCTTGATTATGTGAATGCATGCAGGAAATTGTTTATGAGAGTGAGCATGCTTTTTATACATGTAGGCATGGTTAGCTCTTTGAGT
>CATIWR010422778.1:0-19355 GCA_949677035.1 Omphalea diandra | reverse complement strand
TTTTAAAATCAAAGTTAGTTTACAATAATTTTTTATTAATTAATTATGATATAAATGATTTTTATATAGTTTATTTCATATTTACAATCATATTTTATTTAAATATACTTATGAAATTTTATCTTTATGACGTTTTACATTCTCTAATATTATTATTAGTAAAAACAAGTAAAAATAAAAATTCATAGATTCAACAAATTTATTACAAACTAAAAGTGAATAATTTTTAGGTTGATAATTTTATTTCTATTTTTTAACTAAGTTGTAATATATTGATAAATATTATAACAATTTATTGATGGCCCTAAAAATAATATTTATTACATCACAAGTAATTAACTACATCCAAGTTTATCAAAAACAACTTAAATATAATTTCTTAATACTAATTTAATATTGACTATCATTTAAAATGTTTAATTTACAATTAATAATTAAATATTATTTCATCAACTTTAAACAAAAATTAATTATTAAATCCATAAATATTACATTCATAATTCATCTAATATATTTTTTTACACCAAAAAATATTATTTTATATTATGAAATCTCATTATTTAAATTAATTCATTTGCATATAAAATATAAGATTATTATACATATTACTAATCATAATTTTTTTTTTCATATTCTAATTTTATTTTGTTGTTTAAATATTAAATTATTATTTTTAAAATGTTATATATATTATTCATTTTTAGTATAATATTTTACTACTTTATTTTATAATATTTTATACATTTGAATAACTGGCGGACGAAGAGTAAAAAATAAAAAAAAAAAAACGTTTGTCTACAGTAACGTCCGCCAGTTAAACCAGCGGACGAAAGATGTTGACTACCATATTCTGCAAATTATTTTTTGAATTGCCTTATTTTTATAAATATTTTTTAATTCATAATATTTTCCTAATTTTTTTTTTTACATTAATTTGAAAAATACCCCGGATATCCCCCTCATTCAATGGCCAACTATTGTAAGGCACAGTTGGGGACCTTAGAGTTGCGGTCTTCCACGGCGCTAAAAGGTGACCAACAATATTAAGAACAGATGGAGCACTTTTACATCTCTTATTCCACACCCAATTGTTACGGTTCTCACATAAACACCAGTAAATCAAAGCAAACAGTTGCCCTTTGTCATCAGGCAGACCCAAGAGCATCTTGTTCAGCCACTCGACTGTAGAATCATCATCCTCACTCCCAGCATTAAACGAATAGAGAAACCAACATTCACAGGCTGTCAGACACAAAGAGAGAACATGGAGACTTGTCTCCACCTGCGTTTAACAAAAAGGGCACCCCAATTCAATTAGAACCCGATGGGACTGTAATGTTGACTTGGTAAGGAGGCACTCAGCACAACAACTTCAAAGAAAGTTCTTAACCTTGGCTGGGACATCTAGCTTGCACAACTTAGACCAAACGGGGTGAGGGGGCTAAACTTAACTCACCTCTCAAACATCTATAGCAATTTTTGAGAAAGCAAAGACCACCTGAAGTGGGTAACCAAAACCAGGAGTCCTTGTTTTGGATTAAACTGAGCTAAACTTGACGAATCAGATCTTTATCATTAACGTCAAATAAGTCCGCCAAAATGGCCTTGTCCTACCTCCTACTGCCTATAGATAAAAGACTGTGAACTTGTCCGTTCTCTGCAGATAAAACCCAAGGGTCTGACCAAATAGAGGTTGAAAGCCCATCACCATTTCTAACTCTGGCCCCCAACCTAAGCACCCCTTGAGTTGCAACCAAGCTGCGCCAAGCGTAACTTGCGTTGCTCCTTAGTATAGCTTCTAGAGAAGTGGATTTGGAGAAATACTTTGCCTTAAAAATCTTAGCAACAAGAGAATCTGGGTTCGTGAGTAAACGCCAGGATTGCTTGTTTAACATATCAAGGTTAAAATCACGCAGCTTCTTGAACCCGAGACCCCCAAAATTCTTGGGCAGGCAGAGTTTATCCTAACACTTCCAATTAATTCCTTTTCGCGTATGAGCATCTCTACCCCACAAAAGCTATTCATCGGGCGTTCTACCTCCTTGCATAGATCAAGGGGCAGAAAAGGACGTCAATCAGATTGTTTGGCATCGACTGAGCCACCGCTTTAAGCAAGACTTCCTTACTAACCCTGGATAGGGATTTGCAATTCCAGGGTTGAATCCTACACCAAACCTTATATTTAACAAACCTCAAAATAACTTTTCTGTTCCAACCAATAACCGAAGGTATCCCCAATTAAATCCCATGATCTTGAACCTCCTTAATGTTTAAGAAGCTCGTTAACTGTTGCCTCATCGAATACTCCACATTAGGACTGAAAACAATTGCTGACTTGGAGCATTTGACTAACTGACCATAAGATGCCCCATAGCTATCAAGTGCGCCCTAGCTGTGGCGTAACTGAACCAATATTATCCCTATTATTCAGAACACTGTTCTTAACCGATGAGACACAAGATAGGATATAACAAACCCAAATCTCCGAAGCATTTTAATCGGGATCTTCCTTAAGAAGTCCCACTCCAAATGATCGTAGGCCTTCGCCATGTCTATTTTCAAAGCAACAATACCAACCTTGGCCTGCCTTTTCCGCCGAATAAAATGACTAATTTCATATGCAATAGGCACATTATTTGCAATTAGTCGGCTTTCCACCAAAGCATTTTGGTTGTCCGAAATAATACCAGGAAGCACCCTCTTAAGACGTGTAGCCAACACTTTTGCAATGACTTTATAAGCCAAGTTACAAAGAGAGATGGCCCTAAGGTCAGTCATAAACTCGGGGTTCTTCTTCTTGGATACCATCACAGTGGCTGTATCATTCAGACCCTCAGGGAGGAAACCTGCATGATGAAAATCCTGGCATAACTGAACTATATCTTTGCCCACTACATCCCAGAACCGCTGATAAAATGCGGGGTTGAGGCCATCCACCCCTGGCGCCTTATGTGGGTGCATACTAGCAATAACAACCGAAGAATCAATATTTTTAAATGGACAAAAGAAACAATACTTTTCATATTCACATTAAGCATTAAAGCATTAATATTAAATAATGATCACATTAAATTTTTTGAGAATAAAATAATTTATAACATAATTTATAAAAAAATATAATTGACATTAATATGGTATTTTTAATATTGTAACGACAATTAAGTTTTAAATAGTAATTAATTAAATAATTAATTAAATAATTTATGAATAAATGTATAGTGATTATATTTTTAGAATAAAATAATTTATGATATATTTTATAAATAAATTTAATTGTCATTAATGAATAATTTTTATATATAAATATTATAATTGATAATTAAGTTTTCGACTTTAAAATAATTTATCAATAAATAAGCATTAGTGAATAATTTTTCTATTTATCAATGAAACAATTTCAAAATTATGAAAAAAGAATGTCACTTATCAATTTTTTTTGAGAGTCATTGGCTTGCTTTATATATATTAGATTAGATTAGATTGTTAGTATAATTTTAAGATTAAATTAACTATAGATTTATCATAAAATGTTCACGTTAGTCACATACTTTATTTTTTAATTATCTTGTACTATCTTACAGTACTGTACTAATTTATTTTCTTTCTTAGTTTGAGTTACATTAAAAAAGAATTATTAAGAGAAGAAAATAACAAATTATAAAGAGACAATAAATGATAAAGTGATTATATAATTATAAACTAAGTGCTGGTATGAAATAGAAAATACCACGATATAAACAAGTTCTCAAGTTTTCATAAAATATGAGTTTTTTTATTTTATTAAATAAGAATATTTTCTAAATAGAAAAATGTTTCTTGAAAACACTTTCTAAACAAATGAAAAATGAAATATTATTTTTTATACCCTTAATATAATTGTGTTGAAACTTATTTTAAGTTCAACTATCATAAGTGAAACAAAAAATATAATAATTTATAGTTGTTTACTGATTTATGTTAAATTGATGACTAATCTATTAAGCAATAGGTTTAGGAGTATGAATCAAATATTTAATAATAAATAGTAAATTCATCTCATATGAAAACTACGTCTGTAAGTGACTATTATTGCTTTTTTTTTTTTGCCATAAAATCATTGTATTCATTAAAACGGCCAAAGGCCTTACTACAAGAGCAATACAAATGAAAACAAGGAAGAAACGCAACCCAGAAAACTTCGTGGAACCCAACTCAACAAGCAAAGCCTAATTGAGAATTAATAGATTCAGAAATAGCACCCATGGCCGTAGCCATTGTTGTCTTCTCAAGGTGCGCCGCCATCTCTATGGTGCAACTTGCTTTGCCAGACTTGAAAGAAAAACAGTTATATTTGGATGCATGTCCAATTAAATCAAACTCCCTCAAAATAGATGATCATACAATAAATAATTGTTAATAGAGGAGGGAAATGCTTTAACATCCATGGATGTTACACTTCTAAACCACTTATCTTGATGGCGCTCCGATTGAGAAGAAATCAGAGATTTAACTTATGGTCTTGCTTTTGTTTTCCATCGTGAGCTTGAAATGAAAAGATTAACACTTTCCACACACAAAGTCACCATTACTTGGAGGATTCCAAATACTCCACTATGGAAAACAAAACCAGTCCATTTAGGGAGGACAAAAAGATTATAAACAAACAAACAAAAAGAAAACACTAAAAATAGAGAAAATGGATAAGAAAATATTGTTTGCTTTTCTTGTTAACATACTATTTGCTTTTAAATTTAAACTTCTCACTTTTAATCAATTGATAATGAAAATAAATAAATAATTTTATAAATAATAAATAATAGCTTATTAGTTATTAAATTGAAAAGTACAATTATACTATCAATAACTGCTAAAATAATTCTAGCAAAAAAATAACTAATAAATAATCTTATTATTAGTTATTATAAGCACACATTATTAATAGTGGCTTGATTTAATCTTTTGATTCAAAAGAGTTATAATATGATTCAGTCCAATTTTAATTTGGATAATATAATATCTCCAATGCGATTAATCACCATATCCTGCACTCACTTACATCCAGTTTGAAGAATATTTTATAAAGAATTTCATATCAATATTTAAAAATTAAATCAGATTAATTGATCAAATGAATGAAATTAAAAACTAAAAATTAAAAATTAAATTATTGGTCTGTTCTGTTATAATAGAGTATTTTTATTTTTAAATATTATAACTATATTTTACTTTATAAATGTTTTTTAGAACTATCTTAAATATTTTATAATTTTTTATTTTTAAACTATTGAATTAAAACGATTAGAGAAATCAAATTCAGAATGGATAATGGCTTGGAAGTCCAATAATCCAGGCATGTCCAGTCGGCTCAGCCCCATTTAGCCAAATCCTTAAGGGCAAATTCGTAAAACAATGAAAACTAATAAACCTACATAACCCTTGTATGCCCTAATCGGCGGATTGCTATTACTGCCGCTGCTTCTTCTTAGCTCCTCCAGTCAGACTCGTGTCTCATCTCTCCTAGCTGGTAAATATCTCCCTCCATAACTTCTTGTTAAACTATTTCTTTCTTTTCTTGATATATATGTTCATATGTTTGCAACATTATTTGATTTAGGAGATCCTTAAATTTAGGTTTAAGAATAATTGAAAGCGAACCCGTAAAATTGCGATTTCTATTTATTTGAAGCTACTGAATTCTTCTCTTCTTTTATATGTTTCTTTTTGATATGTGGTTTTTGTTGCTTTCTGTTGAATTGTAAAAAGCATATAGCTTTCCTCTTGCTGAATTTTTTTTGGCGTTTTCAGTAGCTTGCGCTTGGAAGAATGGTGAGAGTAAGTGTTTTGAATGATGCTCTTAAGAGCATGTATAATGCGGAGAAGATAGGTAAACGACAAGTTATGATCAGGCCATCCTCCAAAGTGATCATCAAGTTTCTTTTGGTTATGCAGAAGCATGGTTTGTTCATAGGGCTAGTATTCCCTTAATTAAGTAGTGCATACCAATGGAGATTGTAAAGTTTGTTAGTTTATATATTATTTGTGTTGATGTTGCAGGGTATATTGGAGAGTTCGAGTATGTTGATGATCATAGAGCTGGAAAAATTGTTGTTGAACTGAATGGACGGCTGAACAAATGTGGTGTCATCAGTCCTCGATTTGATATTGGAGTGAAAGAGATTGAAGGTTGGACTGCTAGGTTGCTTCCTTCACGACAGGTGAGTCTTAGAAACACTCAGTTTGTAGAAAACAATAGTTTTCAACTTGAAACATTTTGATTATAATTTTATAGGAAATTTATTGCCAATTGTAGAAGTTAGAGTGGTCTGAGTTCTTGTTCATATGTTTATGATTGGAAGGTAATTTGATGGGAACTTTTTGTCTCTTAGGTCTGGTTTTTCGGAACTGATCAATCTTTCTTTGTGCTTATGCATATTAATGTTTGAAATGAAGTTGTTATTTTGTGTATTGGCACTTGTATTTTCCTTGGGATCAGCATGTTGTTGATTTGACAGCTTTTTTGTAGATATGGGTGTTGTATTGTGTATTTAGTAATATTAGTATAGGTCGCTGGATCAGCCATTAGCCTTTTGCTTTTGCCCCTCCCCCTGAAGAGCTGTAACTTAATGATAAAATATATGCAGTTTGGCTATATCGTGCTGACAACATCTGCTGGCATCATGGATCATGAAGAAGCTAGGAGAAAGAATGTTGGAGGCAAAGTACTTGGTTTCTTTTATTGATCAGAGGATTTGGGATAAATTTTACTGTACTTCTCAGTAGTTTGTCCTCCTGTCTGAATTTTCATTGACAATAGTTGCGTTTTTATTATTTTGTACTTGAAGTAGCGTTAATCCTAAATTGTTGCCTGGTAGTCTGATTTTTTTGTTCCTTTACAAGATTGACATTTTTAAAACTACATGCCTTGGATGAATTTTATCTATGTAGACATGTTATTTTGAATGGTTCTCTCTTGGCATAAGCTCACTAAGAAACAGAAGCTAATTTGGGACTGTTGATTGTGAGTTCCCTTGATATGTTTCATATAAATAGTACCTTTTGCACCCTAGATTTTCTGAAATTCATACCCTGACCAGCTACCTCATTCTATCATTATGCTCATTCAAGAAGTCTTGCATCACGTAAGTCTTATAAGAGAAGTTTGGGATGTGTGAAACATCAGTGATTTTGATTATTTTATCAATTTGGGGATTTAAAAATTTTTAACCTTAGTTGACTGGTTTTTTTAGTTTTTAATTCAAGGTTCTATTTTTACATTTATTTTCACTACTTTCGTGCAAGAATTGTTTTTTGCAGTGAGACCTATAAGTAGCATAATAGCAGGTTCTTCTCATATCAATGGTTTTAGTTTCTAATAAGGATGTCAATTAGTATAGGGATGTAAATGGGTATAGCCTAACGAGTTGGGTTCAAGTGAAGTATTTTAAAATTATTTAATCAATAAGTTGAGCTTGAATTATGTATTATTTAGATTATATAAAACTCATTTGCCTAAACAGATGTTTTTAATGAAATTAAACTATAAATGAAATTATTAAGAATCATTGTAAAAAATATTAGATTTTATTTTAAAAATTTTATATGTTTATTAATATTACATGATATTAGATTTTATTTTAAAAATTTTATATGTTTATTAATATTACATGAAAGTTATAAGAAAAATTAGATTATATTTTAAAAGCATATATGTTTATCTTATTTAAACATTTAAATATAGCTCCGATGAGAGTCAATGTTTTGTAAACTATGTTTGATATTAATTTTATGATTATATATAATATTCACACTAATTATCAAATTTAGGTATTATTTTCATTTGCTGTGTATTTACTTGATTAATTTTTTGAAATTATAATGAAAATAAAATAATTACTCAAACAAAGAGGGGCATTACTATTCAGGTCACCTAAAAACTATATTTGACATATGCTCAAATTGAACAAGAGTTTTACAATTTTGAATCAAGCAAACCATGAATGATTGACTCCACTGGTCAATTAGATGGAATGAAGGGAATTTGTTTCAAGTTGTACGTTTTAGAAGCCTAGATCCCAAGCCAAACTTAATACTTTCGAATTCTAAATAGATTAGCCGTGGTTAGATTCTCAAAATCTATCTTCTATATACATTCTTAAGAACACCATCTGAAAATTCAAGATTATCCACATCACTCTTATATGTGTTGATTTTAATGCAGTCCATAAAATAAGGTTGCAAAGAGATTAGCTTGTGATCATTCATAAACATTAGTGGTTGAAGATAATAAACTAATTGATTAATGTTAATGATTTTGCCGACTGTTGGTGTGACAGGTTTGTCATACTATATATGTGGTTGATTTATTCTCTACCCATTAGAAATGACTTTATTTAATATCTAATGTTCTTAAGTAAAAGTTTTTACTCATATGATAGGGGATAATCAAAATCTCACAAGTATATATCAAGGATTCTAAAAGCTTTAAAATTTGAAAGGAAAGATTTGAAGCTTGAAAATTCGAAAGGATAGGAGTGGAAAAAGAATATGGCACTGGACTTGACTAAGTAAAAGTTAAGACTCAATTAAGTTTAAGTCAAAAGTTTCAAATATGAAAATAGTCATTGGTGTGAAATCAACAATAAAAAAGCCAATAAAAGATTTGATTTTAGCATGAAAGTTACTTAAACAATAAGAAGTTTCTATCCAATCAAGATAGAAGACCCAATCAAATATTAACAACTAGGATTGAACACAAATTGTTGTTGGGAGCTAATTAGGGTTGAGTAATATCCGTAAATTATATTGTGCACCCTGAACCACACTATTGAGGAGGTTGAGAAGGTTCGTCAGAGAGCTGAGAAGGTTGCGAAGAAGAAGAGCTGAAGGATTCTCAAAAACATAATATTGAGGAGGTGGTTATGGAAGAACTCACACCTTCATGAAATTGTCGAGCCAATTATCAATGTGACGCTATTGGCTGAACAAATCAGAGAATTTGATCCTCATCTTTAGAGGTCTCAGACTAACGCAGTGGACTCAAAATCTAATGAGTTATTCACTATTCCTCAGGGGTTAAATCATTGTTCAAACCCTTGAAGTTATATGCAGAACAAGTATGAGGGAACGTTCAATCATGCGACAGTTACTAAGACATTATTGAATTTATGTCTTCTTCCTAGTGAAGAGGAGCATTTTAAGCACTTAATAGATAAACAACTTATGGCCTAAATGAACATGCATAGCTTGAAGGTACGAGCTCTAAACTTTGCGCTTTTAAGTTATGATTCTTATGTGTAGCTTGACTTAATTATTATGTAAGCGACAACTATTAGCTTGGTGCTGAATTAGTGGATTAAAGCGACTGAGAAGCATACTAGAAACATCTCTGAGCTAGAGTTTCAATTGATTAACATTAGTGACCATTTGGATGCTCTCAAAAAGGGTCATGAGGATATATTGAAGCAGGCGAAGCAGGGAGCAGCTTTGTTTTCTTTAACTAAGGACGTTCTGGTTGTTGAAGAGGTAAAGGTCATTGGCCTGAAAGCTTTGGTGGCGAAACTGGAAAAGATGCTCGTCAGGGCTACTGAGTTAGATCAAGAAGTGTAACTTTGGAAGGGAAAAGAGGCAGAAGCTTGGGCTAAGCTCTTTATGAGGGGGCTCGAATATGCCTTAACTATGACATTATTATTCGACATGAGCTTATCAAAGTTTATCCAGGCCAATATTTTGAGTTTGTCAGTAATGTTGACCTTACTGTTGCCATAGCCAACCTTGAGGAGGAGGAAGAAGAAGGAGAGGATGAGCATCCAAAGAGGGATGGACTAAGGGAATAATTTATAGGCACATTTGTAACCCTTAGCCCTCTTTTTGTAAGAAATCTTTATTAGAAATGAAAATCTTGTTACTCAACTATCTTTGTCTTTTCCTCTTTGATTATTGAACAAATAATGATAAATTAATCAATCCTTACTTAGACAATTTATTTTGTAGGTAATATCTTTCTTAGACTTAGGATTTGGAGGTAAATTTGCTTATCCTTCACACTTTTATGAGCTCAAATATTGGCTTGGCTTACTAGTTCAAAGCATGTCTATAGGCATTTCAGATGAATTAGCTCCAATTATGTGGACAAGATCTATTAACTTAATATACATTGTCATAGAATAATTATGCCATATCTAAGATACATTTGCTCGATGCATGTTTTAAATAGTCTAGTTAGGATCTTTTATATGATGTATGAGTTTAATGTGTCAGGTTAATTGGCTTGATACATACTTCTTGTAAAATATATTTGATGTGTAAAGTCCATTAGCTCAACACATGTACTGTATATTAACTTGGCACATTAGAAGAAATTTAAAGAGATTCAATCACGCAAGATAAAAATTTTATGTGGTTCGACAATTTTGCCTACTTCCACAGGCGATTTCAGTTTTCCTTTTATTGAGAGAATAATGGCAATTACAAGAGGGGCAATGAAGGTGACGTACATATAATATTTCTTAAGTGCTTCCATATTCTATGTGCGAGGCACAAGTTTAACCTTCATAGTTTCTAGCTTGTACATTGCAGGCCTTATCACCTTGAGTACTTTGTATGGTCCTTCCCAATTTGCATTGAGCTTATTTATCCAAAATTTTTCTTGGGCTTTATTTGTTCTTCTAAGTACCAAATCACCTTTTTTAAGGGCTTAGTTCTTGACTCTTCTATTATGGAACCAAGCCACTCTCTATTGATATGATGCAACTGAGATGGTAGCCTTTTCTCATTTTTCTACTAAGAGATCAAGTTAAGGCAGAGTTCTTCCTAATTCTACTCAAGGCTGTGGTAAAGGAATCGGTATGAGGGGAGATCAATTTCTATAGGGATTACTACCTCTGTTCCATATACCAAAGAGAAAGGTGTTTGACCCGTAACTGTTGTTGGGGTCATCCTGAAGGCCCTTAAAATATGATTGAGTTGATTTGTCCATGTGCCACCTGCATCATCTAACATTTTTTGATCCTTTATAAGATTATTATGTTAGTCACCTCGATCATGCCATTTTGTATGTAGGTGAGCGATAGAGGTGAATAAAAGGTCAATGGCTTAGTCTGGACAGTACGCGTGAAATTGATTAATGTCAAACTATTGTCTCTGATTAGTACCTTTAGGATGTCAAACTAATAGATAACGTTTTTTTAAAAAAAAAAGTCCATTATTTTTGCCAAGGCGATTGTGGTGAGGACCTGTGCTTTTGGCTATTTAGAGAAGTTGTTTATGGCTACCACTATAAATTTTTTTTTTGTCTGGGTGCTTGCGGGAAAGGGCCTAAGATGTCTATCCTCCATTGAGAGAAAAGTCATGTTGAGCCAATAGGTTGTTGGATGGCTGTTGGTTGTTAAGGAATTGTGTCATACTTCTAGGAAGCATCACATTTCTAGACTAATTCTTTAGCATCCTTAAATATGAAGGGCCAAAAGTATCTTGATAAAATAGTCTTCTGAGCTAGTGTACTGGTAGCCTCGCAAGCCCTATAGATGTGTTCATAAATTTCCCTGAGCACATAATTCTCATCTTTTAAGGAAACACACCTAATCCAAGACTAACTATAAGACCTCTTACAGAGGATTCCATCTTCTTTAGCATAGTTTGTTGTCTTGCGGATAATGACTCGGGCTTCTTTTGGCTTAGTTTAGAGTTGTCCACACTTTAAATGTTTGATGAAAGGGCTCATCTAATAATCTTCGTTAGCTATGATAGGTATATTCATCAATTGTAAGGTGTTGGGCTACAATCTCTCTTCTAACAAAACTTCTTCAAGTAAGGCTGCTTGGGGAAACGTAATTAGCTTGGCTAGGGAATCTACTTCTTCATTATTATTTTGAGGGATCTGCTTCAGCTTTTAGCTCCCTTCTTTTATTTCTATGCTTGCTAAGAGATGTTTGGCATGTTCGACATATTTAAGAATAGTAGGGTCTTTATTGGTGTATTAATTGAAGAACTGTTGAACCACTAATCATGAATCACTATGTATAAAAAGATGTTTAGCTTAGACTTCTTATACTAGTTGAATCCCATTAATCAAAGACTCATATTTTCAGCATTATTGGTGGCTCGAAACTTTAATCTGATGACATATTTAACAATGATTATGTTAGGTCCTTATAGGACTATTCCTGCTCTTGCTCATTCTACACTTGAGGCCCCATCTATATATAGTTTCCATTCTTCTTTGGTGGTTTGATTGGGCATTAATTCAGTACCTGTTAGCTCGATTACAAAATCCACTAAGACCTGGACCTTCATAGCTTGTCTTAGCTCGAACCTTATATCAAACTCACATAGTTGGACTGCCCATTCTGCTATTCATCTTGAGGTTTCTATCTTTTGTAGGATGTTATGTAATGGTTGATCTGTATAGACTGTTATGGTATAGGCTTGAAAGTAATGTCTTAGCTTTATAACCAAACTGACTAGTGCATACGCTAGCTTTTCTAACATTGGGTAGTTTAGCTATACTTATTTGAGTACTTTGTTGACATCGTAGACTGACTTTTATTTTACTTTTTTTTTTCTTTGATTAGTACTGAGGCTACAATGTCCTTAGTTATGGCGAGGTACATGAAGAGTGGCTCATCTTGCAGGAACAGATAAGTAAAGGAGGTGAGAAATGTTTTCAACTATTTGAAGGCTGTTTGGCATTCTTCATTCCAAGTGAACTTTTTAAGATTTCTTAATGTTTTGTAGAAGGGTAGGTAACATCGAGCTAATGATGATATGAATCTTCCCTAGGCTATGACTTATCCATTGAGTTTTTAAACTTCATTGATTGTCTTGGGTGGCTTCATATCCACGATTACTTTAATTTTTTCTGGATTAACCTCTATACCTATTTGAGAAATCATAAAGCCTAGTAACTTATCGGCTTGGACTCCAAAGACACACTTTTCAATTTTGAGCTTCATATTATACTGGTTAAAGATTTTGAAAGCTTTTCTTAAATCCTTTACATAGTCTTTAGCTCGGTGGCTTTTTATCATCATGTCATCCACGTAAAATCTCCACTATTTTCCCAATTTGATCTTTGAACATATGGTTTACTAACCTGTGGTAGGTGGCTACCACATGCTTAAGTTTGAACAACATGACTTTGTAATAGTAGGTGCCCTTATAAGTAACAAAACTTGTATGGACATTTGGATTTGGTAGTACCTAGTAGAGGCATCTATGAAGATATATAGCTCGCATCTAGTGGTGAAGTCTACCAATTGATCTATGTTGGGCAAAGGGTAATTGTCTTTTAGGCAGGCCTTATCGAGATCTATGAAATCAACACACATTCTCTCCTTTTTATTCAGCTTTTCTACTAGCACAACGTTTGCTAACCATTCGATATTGCACCTTTCAAATGAACACGTCATTTAATAGCTTACATACTTCCTAGTTATGGCATTTTAGCACTTCGATGCATGGTTCCTTCATTTGATCGAGTTATCAAGGTTGAACTTGTGTGCAATGACTAAGGGATCAATCTGGGTTATATCTAAAGGAGACCAAATAAAGGTGTGCAAGTTTTTAAGGAATGTTGATCCGATGTCTTTTTCTTCAAGTTCAACAAGTTATGTTTCAATGCAGAGAGTTCAATCTTCCCTTACTAATAGGGTTTTAAATTTATTATTGGTTCGACGTTTTTTGGAGTATTCTCAGGAATGAAGTTTAGTGGTTCAAAAGAGATAACATGGTTTACCTTTTTTAGGATGTTTATATATGTTTCTTGAGTTATGTTCTAATCTTCCCTAAGAACCATTACACCCCGCTTAGTTAGGATTTTCATCATAAGAATTCTGATGCAACTGCATGTTACCATGTCCTATAGAATTGGTCTTTCAATAATGGCATTGTATGTGAAAGGGATGTCCATTACGATCCATATGGCTTTGCATTTTTTTATGATTTATGTATCTCCCAACTCTATGTTTAACTTGATAGAGCCCATTACATCAACCTTGGTTCCTCTTAGCCCGATTAGAAGGGTTCGAACTAGATGTAACTTCTTAAAATCTAGCCTAAATGCTTTAAAATTATGGCAGTCATCATATTGACTGAGCTGCCATCATCTACCAAATTTGTTTGACTAAGAAGTTTTCGATTTGGCCTTGAACTATCCAAATATTAACATGGGGAGTGTTAAGATTTCTATCATCGTCAATTAAGGAAAAGATAATGGGATAAAATATTGGCTCTTTTACATTCTCCTTATTATTGATAGAGTATATCTTATGGATCTGCCTTTTTCTTGAAGTGGAGCTATCTCTTTTTATGGCCCTTCCTGCTATAACATTAATCACTCCTACGTATTACTTGTTGGGATTTGTGTTTATTTTCTTTTGAGGTTGCCCTCTTTTTAAACTAATTAAGCTTGCCTTGCTGGATAAGTCTTAACTTCATTCTTCAAGTCTTTGCACTCTTCTGTATCATGCCCATTGTCCCTATGGAAGCTGCAATATCTATCTTTATTTCTAGTTGTCGAGCCTCTTAGTGGCCAATGGGAAATGGATCATTTCTCCTCACCTTTTCATCTAGTGAAGGACCTTACTTCTGTTGGTTGTAAGTAGTGTATAGTACCAACCCAAGTTGTTGCTTGAGTCCATAGAGCCTGAGTATGAACATCCTTGCCTAGCTCAATTCTTGTTGTCAGTTTGACCTCTTTCTCCTTTCCTTTTATACGCACCATGTGAGTAAGTTCACAAGTTATCATCCAGGCGAATAAATCTATTGCTTCTTTCCATCAGCTCAAAAATTTTAAGTGGGTCATTACTTAGAGAATCAAAAAGCCCTTGATTTTACAATTTCTAATCATAGTGTCTATTGCCATTATATGGTTAAGGTTGTTTATTTGTATAACCATCTTATTAAACTTAACTAGGTAATCTCTAAGTAATTCTCCTTTTTCCTAGACTGCTTCATGCAAATCAAAAGAGATCTTCACCTGTGGGATGGTTGGTACAAACAAAGTCGTGAAGCATTGTGAGATTTAGGTGAAATTGTGAATGGAGCCATGAGCTAAGTCTTGGTATTACTCCTGTTCTACTCCTTCTAAGGTGGTAGGAAAAATTGTGTATAAAAGCATATTCGAACAATTATAGGGTTCTAACCGGGATCTAAACTTATAAAGATGGCTACAAAGGTTTGTGGTCTAGTTGTAATTATCAATCGGGGGCAGCTTGAATTTATGGGGCACTGGCCTGACTCTTACTTTGACGGCGAAAAGATTATGATTGTAGGAGTTATAATTAAGGGCAAAATGTTTCTTCTCTTATGTTCTCCTAATAGCCTCTGTGACCTTCTTTTATAAAGCATCATCATTCCAATACATGCTCTTTATATGCATAGATCAACTTTCTTCTAACTTGTATGAAGACTTGCATGTATCATAACATGTCTCTGATCCCTTGGTTCTTCTCTCCTTTAGAGCTAGGTTCTTCACTTTTTCTTGCCTCGCTGGTAGAGGCAACAACTTTAGTGGCTCGACAATTGCAACTTATAGGGTATCCATGGATTATGTTCGTTTAAGTACTTAATTATTTTTAAGGTGAAATCTGCATAAGCAACGACAAGCTGAGCAACGGCTTGAGAGTCTTAGTTTGGGGTATTAATGAAGTGAGGGGCCTGATTCTTCTGTATTGGTAGGGAGATCAGAGTTGGGAGGTTTTAGATAGGGGTGGTTTGGGTCATTGAGGGAGATCATGGCTGAAGGTTTAGAAGGTCAGTTGTAGTAAGTCCATGCTCACCACACCAATGATATTACAATAGTCAGCTCGGGTAGTTCATCTAAGTTAAGATGGTTGGTCCAGGTAATTTGAACCTAGTTCCTGTAAGGCAAAAAAGATGAAAGGGTGTCTGGCTGATTGTCGAAAGCCCACTCCGATGCTTAAGTTAGTAATATGCTAAAGGAAAAGAATGAATCAATGTAATGTGTGAGAGATACTAGGTAGTGCTCTTTATATAGTGGCTAGGATGACATGTTTCCTTTTTGGAGTAGGACTTGTATTTCTTTACGATTATGAGTGTTATTTCGTGATAAAGATGAACTTTCTAAAGAATAATCACAACTTTTTGATAAAGAATTATTACTTCCTGATAAGTATGAAGTATAGACATGACTATCTTTGATTAGGTCAAGCCGTGACAACTTATTATGGGTCAAGCTAACTTTGGTCATTAGTTATGGTTATTGGGGTCGAGCTAACTTATTATGGCTTTTATGTTCTTGGGCTTAGCCTATATCTGTTTGGCTAGTATCATTGTACTAAAATATGTATATCCACAAGCTCTGTATATAACAAAAATTAGGAACATAAATGATATAAATAATTTTAACATTGAAACACAATAAAATGTTAAAATATTCTTTAAAGCATATAAGTTTTGTTGAATAACATATTTTCACCAATAATGGTTATTTCAACCACAAACTTTAAAAATAAAAAGTAACTTTGGATGAATTTATTTAAAAATCTACTGATTCTTTTTCTTGGTGTTTGCATTGTTGTTAAACTTGGGTTTGATGTTTCTTAGTATAAAATTATTACTTATCATATAGTAAGGTTCTTATTGCAGACTAGAGTTACGGTCTTCTAAGATGAAGATCCATGCTACTGTAATTGGTTATTATCCTGTACATGAGAGGCTTAATGTTGACATAAAACTTATAACAAAAGATACATGTTAAAGTTGTTACATTACATCCATCACCCATCTAATTATTATACCTAAAGGTTTAGGATTTGATGACTACTAAATAACTTAGCTTTATTCAATAACATCTCATTGACCTTATCTTTTCTTTTTTGTTCATAAAATAAAAATCCACATATCAAGCAATCAATTTTAATGAAATTGAGTAATATGTAACTATTACCAATTTTAGTGAAAATGTGTAGTACACTATCATACCTATTGAGTTGGTCTTAACTTGGCTATCTTATTATGCCTGTTTTTGATATGTCTAACTATGCCATATTATATATATTGCATTTGCACCAAACTTTTCTTTTGCAATTTGCCATTAGCTGATGCTGGTGAAATCTCTAACTCTTTTGCTTTTTTTCTTCTAGCTTTCCATTTGTTGCCTCTAATTACTTTAATTTGGATAAGTGGTCTAATTTGATCTTAACAAGGCCACATTTCATGACTATTTATAGGTCTAATGAAGTTATTGTAAACATTTAAAAAGTCTCAACATGGTAGTAAATTGAGACATAATGTTAAGGAACTTCATTTTATCCTTGAATTATGGCTACCATATGAGAATATGGAATGTTAATCAACTACCATCTTTTGTACGAACAACTCCTATTTGCCAAATTCACAACAAATTGATTATCATGTAATGGCACTTGGATTTTATCACAACTAACAAAATTTGGCTTACACAAATATGCTTATCCCTTTTTTTTTTTGTAATTTCTTCTAGATTATTAGACATAGATTCCTTCACCTTATTCATTTTTTTTCCCTGCAAATTCTCCTCATCAACTTAGCTATAATAATCTCAAATATTGTTATGATACATTTTTTTTTCTAATTGAAGCATTGTGCCATATTATTAACTAGGATGTCATAACTAGTAGTAGTAGAGAAGTAACATTTACTCTAATTTTTACATGGAGCAAGCTTACTCTAGTTTTTACAAGGTACTACCCTAAACCATTCTTTACTTATGTTAATTTATTTTCTGTAACTTTTAAAGCTATAATTAACTTTGATTGGTAGTTTGCGCTAGTACATACCCACAACATATCTTTGAATATGAACTTAGTTTTGAATTGGTGTACAAGAGTCTCATATACATTTAATGTTCAACACTAGGGAATTGCAATAATAAGTTCCTGCAATAGATTCAAAATAATATAAAATATAAGTTATCATTTGCAAGACAAATTTTTATGTTCTAAGTATAACAAATAACTCCTTAAAAATTTCACCTTTTTTTGTTAAACATAAAAAACCAATTATGGTTATTATGCATTTTTAAGTCATCATCTAATAGTTCTTGTGTCTCATATTATGTCATCGTCTAAAGTTCTAAACTATATTCCTTAAATATTATTTAGCTAACCACTGAGAAGTGACATGAAAATTGCTAAAGAAATTTTTTACAACTATGTGTCAGATACTTTTATTTAATTTGGGAAATAGGGTCCTCATGATCCTTCATCTTATATTTACTTGCATTTACCATCTAACCATATCTCTGACAACACTCAACATAAACCTTGACTAGGTCAAATTTTTTTAAAAATATACTTCAAATATATATTTTATCCTCAATTAAGCAATAATAATAAATTAATTGAAAGACTAAATTGATCCTTAAACTATTTAAAAAGGTTTAATTAAGGACAAAATTAACTATTTAGTTAAATTAGGACAAAACTCTTACTTTTTAACTTTTTACGGCCAATTA
This sequence comes from Omphalea diandra, assembly GCA_949677035.1. Lineage (NCBI taxonomy): Eukaryota > Viridiplantae > Streptophyta > Magnoliopsida > Malpighiales > Euphorbiaceae > Omphalea > Omphalea diandra. The sequence goes on along the minus strand of CATIWR010422778.1, from coordinate 922 downwards.
TAACTAAAAATAAATGTGAATACCACACACTTATATTTTGAAAAAAAATAATAAATTAAACTTTTCTCTATTCATAAAAATCTTTTGAATATTTTCTTTAAAGAGAAATCTAACCTAATTATCATATCTTGTCCCAATTCATTACTATCCTCCAAATCTAATTATCATTTCTCATTCTCCTTTCCTCCATCACCACAATTATCAAATTTTCTCTATGCTTGTCCTAAGCAACACACAAACATGATTTCCATATCATATCTACATCTATATCATCATCACCAACATCATCGGCTCAAGTGGAGAAGAAGATGAGTGATGCCATGGATGATCTTTTTTGTGTCAATTAAATTAAATATCATGGTAATTTAAAAGGCCACCATCATCAACCTCAAAGAAGAAGAAAATGAAGAAGCAAATTTTGATAGTGATTTGTTTTGCTAAGAAAACAACATTCGACAGCTGTTATGACTTCTTCATATAAGTTCGATCAGAACACAAGCATGAAATTGCACAAATCTTCAATTTCAATTAAAGCCCTGGGTTTGAATATGTTATATGTAATATCCCTATCCACATTCATTGACATTATCACATGAACATATTCATTGCATAAATGATATGAAATCTCACATGAACATATGTATTGGATAAATGATCATTTAGTCAAGCGATTTGTAGAAGCATGACAATGACACTTGCACCGTTATATTTGGGACACTTGAACATATATGTGGTGTTTGTATAGCTGCATGGAAAATTGTCTTATGTTATGTGCATGTTATAGCATCATAAATAATGGTGTTATAGAGCTTATTTAAGAGTATAAGGAGCATTTAAGGATTGAGAGATGGATAAAAGTGCTTAAGGAGTGAAGAAGAGGGACTAAAAGAGGAAAAGTGAACTTCCAACCAATAGAAATAAA
>CATIWR010422771.1:0-44695 GCA_949677035.1 Omphalea diandra | reverse complement strand
CACCAGCTGTAGGTGATCTGGATGCTCAAGGTGGGAAAATGCTTTTGCAGATTTAAAAGCTCTTTAAATGGCAGGATTCTCTGTGGATATGGCATCTTAGACTGTTGGGGAAAGTTAACACTGAAAAATGAATGTTTTTGTTTTGCAATATTCTGTGAACGATAAAGTGGCATTGCAATGAGGCTAGGGATTTAAACGTATAGAACTGTTACCAGTGATGTTCATACTCCATCAGTGGCATTCTCTCAGTCTGATCTGGGTTTTCTTTATATTTTCCTTCATCAGCTAGCATGTCCTTTTCTTTCAAATGTTATTTGGAAATTGATTGTAGAGCTAGATGGTGTTCGCTGACTAATGGCGTCCAACCAATGATGGAAAGCGGCTATAATCACTAATACTTACTTAGATCTACATCTGTTTTTCAATGTCACTTCTTATATTCTTTCAGAAGTGACTTCCTTCTTCATTGAGATGGAATATCTGTAGTTGGAGAAGAGCAGAATCCCTTTCTGGCTTGGGCAGATCATGAACCTCGTATTTGTGTGAGACCATCTGATTTTAGATAACAAACCAGCTGAAATTCAGATAGATTTTATCTGATACAAGGGTGGTCTCTGCTATTCTAATGACACTAAATTCCTTTTTTTTTTTTTTTTTCTTTTTGGGTAAGTTCAGTTTTCAGTGGAGACTTCGTTCAGAGTTGCCAACTGAGGTAGGCTTGTCCTTTATGGATAATCAGCAAAGCACATTTTTGCACTCTCTTTCACTATTTCCCTCATGTTTTGTTCTTTTTCAGAATACATTTGATTGTGTGATTGATTCCTTTTACCATAGGTCGGGGTCCTGAATGGTCATGTCCAGAATAATTGGACTTTGGTTCCGGGACTTCTTCAAGGAATCAACTGATTACGCAATACTATTCTTACAATCTACAGCTGAAGGTTTTGGAGTTACTCAGTACTGGATTGTAGTTATTATATGGGATTCTTATAGATCTACTTGTTTTGATGTTGCTTCTCTTGGAGTATTGTTGATTGGACTTTGGAGCTGTTCAGCCTTACGTGGATTATGTTGTTGCTGATTTCAATTGACCTGCTGCTGTATAGAAGAAAGCTACAATCTCATGGGATGTTGGCGTGGCTTGATCGGGTGACTAGATATACCTTTTGAAGTTTTAGAATATTTTCTAAAATGTTCCTAAATGCAGGTGATCTAGGTTTGTTGCCCAATCCTGGATAATTGTTGTTGTTGTTCAAAGACAACAAATTCAATGGGAGAAGTAGAGATCAAAAGTTCCGAGTCCCAACAAATGGTGTCCAAAACCTTTCAACTTGTGGTACCTGTAGACAACAAAACAGATTCAATGAATTCAGATTCTCAGAAGTCGAAACAAGAGTGCATAGTTGCTGAAGAATCAACTGATATTAAAACCTCAGAAATGCTAAATAAAGGTTGCATGAAATATGGGTAAGCCCCTTTCCTGGTTTCCTTGCAAAACTTACAGTTTTCTACTACTACAAATTTGTATATGTCATATGCTATCTTTGCAGATGCCCACATTATCGGCGAAGGTGTCGCATTAGAGCACCTTGTTGTAATGAGATCTTTGATTGTCATCATTGTCATAATGAGACACAGGTGAGTTAGTTTGACCTTGATCTAAAAATAAATTAATTTATGAATTGTAAATGTTACCATGTATAATTATTTCACAAGGATCCAGCTTGGCTGTGGTTGGCTAGTATCCATATAATTACTGGGAAATGAGAGCAACTATTATCCATATACTTGCTGGGAAATAAGAGCAACAGTGTTGAGAAAAATTTGAAGTTGGTGGGCTAGTTTAGATCTTACTCTTTCAGATTTTGATTTGATTTGAGAGTATTGCCGGAGAGAGGAGAGATACTTGTAATGCATATTAAATTCTGGGAAAGGTTAAGCAAGTAAACAATGCAAGATAAAAATGACTTAAGAAGATAGAGATTATAAATCATGACAAATGAGAAGAGAAAAAGCCTTGCTAGAAAGATTCATAATTTCCATGTATTTACACCAAATTGTTTGTTTTTTGTTATGTTGCTAATTGATTTGCTTGAAGCCAAGGTTCGTTTGCAACTGGTCTCACTGTATATAAGATATTGTAGTCTGCCATTAAATGACAGATTGTGGCTCACTTGTGAGAAGCTTGCGCATCTAATTACTGGAGTTTCAATTTTTATTATTCCACCTGCAGTTTTGTATTTGTATTGAACTTTTTGTGTTATCTTATATGGCGTGGAATTCAACAATGTGATTCACCAAATCACTCGCTGTTGTTCTGGCATGGGAGACTAGTACAGTTAGCCTTTGCTACTGTCTGTTTGCTTGGATGCTAGCTGATGTTAGTTCCGTATCTTTAAATGTTGTGACATAACGTAGAACTGAATCTTTTGTTGGTACAGAACAATATCAATGTTGACCAGAAGCTTAGACATGACATGCCACGCCATGAAGTCAGGCAGGTACACTGTTGATGAGATTTCCTCCACATGAAGGCTATTCTGGTAAACTTTCCATGGTTTTCTTGCTCATTACTGTTACTCAAATTGTTCTTTTTCATTTTTCCAGGTGATATGCTTGCTTTGTGGCACAGGACAACAGGTGAGCACCTTTGGAGTTCTTGGTTTCGTATTTATTCATATTCTTGTCTGAAAATTATGGATGGAGTCCAAAGAACCATTGATAGTCTTGTAGTTTGTAAAAGTGACCAAGTGACTCCTGGATGGGAAAATCCAGAAATTGGAAGATTAAATAGTTGATTTATTTCTGGCTGAAGGGGGGAAAAAATGCATTTCCATAACATGGTAGTTAAAGCAACTCTTTTGTGCTATATGGTATGTACTAATCCAGCATTGGATATGTAAACTCATAGCACTATCGCTGATTTCATGATCAGGTTCAACAATTTTGTATTAACTGTGGGGTATGTATGGGGAGATACTTCTGTGGGACTTGCAAGCTGTTTGATGATGATGTAAGTTACCTTTTCTATTTTCTTATATGTATGTCTTTCACCATATGAAAATTGTAAGGGAGCTACAGCATGTATTTGGTGCAAAATGTAACGTTGAGCCTGCTTCACTATGCAAAAGTCCTCACTGGATCGTGCATTACACTGTTGTGCAAATTCATGATGTATCATTTCTTTAACTATTAGCATTGACGTGCCAATTTAATGTTGTCTTTACTTGCAGACATCTAAGAAACAGTATCATTGCAATGGCTGTGGGATTTGCAGGTATGCTCTGTGCTGTTTAGCTTGTCTTTACTATAATTGAAGGACACACTACTCTTGACTTAGTAACTAAAATTTATAAATGCCCAAATTGCTGGTGATTGTAGTTATCTGGCAAAAACGACAAAATGAATAGAATAAAGATGTCTACATTTGGCACTGCCATACTTTCTTATTTATTTCTTTGAGCAAGGCATTTCTTCTTCAAGGTATATCACTTTGAGGAAGACAAATTATCTAACTCGTTGCACATTATTTAATAATTTCCTATGTATAGTGGAAAAAATCCACTATTTAACTTAATGGAGTAGTGATTTATCAGTTATAGTATTCCCATCTAAATCCCTTGTCTAATTTTTTCCTTGTTTGTGTAGTTCTATGTGTGTAAATATATTTATCTAACAAGGATATACAATGTGTTTGTTCGCAGAATTGGAGGGCGTGAGAATTTCTTCCACTGTTGCAAGTGTGGTAAGCTACAATTATACCAAAATCTCTGAAACTAAATTTTAGCTTGGACTTGGAAGTGGTGACTAATATGCTGGACTTTTTTTACTTTCTGCATCTACTGTGAAGGCTGCTGCTACTCGATTGTTTTGAAGAACAGCCATCCATGTGTAGAGGGGGTAATGCACCATGACTGCCCTGTTTGTTTTGAGGTAGGTTAATCTAGATCAGTTCCCTTAGCCAATTACCAGTGCTGTAACTCTGCAGTAACAATTTGCCTGGTTACTGCAGTAACAATTTGCCTGGTTATCTGCAGTTTTTATTTGAGTCAAGATATGAGGTGACTTTCTTGCCATGCGGACACACACTTCACCAGAACTGCTTGAAGGAGATGAGAGAGCACTATAAGTGAGTATACTTATCTGCTATCTCCGTTCCAGTGATACTTTATTTCATTGCCAAGGTTTCATAAATGTGATTGATTTCTGTAACAGATATGCCTGCCCCCTCTGCTCAAAGTCAGTTTGTGACATGTCAAAAGTATGGGAGAAGTTTGATATGGAGATTGCAGCTACACCAATGCCAGAACCTTATCAGAATAAAATGGTGAGTTCTCTCTACCCTCCCCACCTCCACCCCATTTTTTCCTTTTTTTCCCTCCTTTTCATTTTTTTCCCATCTTTTCCTGTACTATTTTGGGGTATTATTTAAAAGGGGGCTTAACCAGAAGCTGCTCGATATATTTATTGATAATAATTTAATGCCTTGCTGTATGCAAAAATCCTAATAATCGGTGTCTTGTTCCTCACAGGTTTGGATCCTATGCAATGATTGTGGAAAGAGCTCGCAGGTGCATTACCATGTTGTTGCTCAGAAATGTCCGAAATGCAAGTCCTACAACACTCGTCAAACAAGAGGCTGAGGTGGCAGACAATTGAAGTTGGGAAATGGTCGTGATTATGGCTTCAATGCTGGATGCACATTCAGTTTGGGAGGAATCAATTGACCCATATCCATGCATGATCAAAAGTATGATCCTGTGGTCCTGCATGGGGTTGAATCCCGGGGACGGCGGTTCATGTTCTCACTTATTTTTTTTGTTCTTTTCGTGTCTCTTGATCTCTTTGCAGTTTGTACCTTTCATCAAATGAAATAATTTGATCAACAATGCTCGTGTTGTCAAATCGTTGGCCTTGGTCCCATATTTTTACCTGTGTACTGTTAAAAGCTGTTTTTATTTTTAGAAGTTTATTAGATCCAGTTCGAAGGGTGCTGCAGTAACTATTCATGGCTCGGTTCAGGATAGTGGAAGATGGCAAATATTGAAATTTCTCATTTGTCTCGAGTTTGGATGGGCTCCTGCTGGGATGTTCTTTGTTAATTGGTGTCTTGTAGTCTTGTGAGGTCTTTTGTATAGTGCGATTCGGTGATGAAATATCGTCTTGCCCTGATCAAACAGGTGCTAAATGAAGGTACTTTGTGATGATCCTGTACCCTTGATATATGTCAATAAAGCGCGAAACCGTCCCCACAATGGGTTTATATGAGTTTACATGTCTCACAAATTTACTTCATTGTACAAAAACCCTCTAGAGTTCTCATTGTATGAAAAAAAAAAAAAAAATCATCCTTTTATGGAACACAATTCAATAAGTGGAAAGCTTTATAAGTTGAGGAAAAGTTTATGGAAAATGAATATAATTCTTTTGCAATTAGAGTTTGTTGGGATTGTCACGTGGTGACCAAAACATGCATTTTTCATCTGGCTATCAAATACATAGTATAAATTTCAATGGTAAACGAATGTGAATGTGCAGTTTCTGCTAACTGCTTGCTGTCCTTTTTTTTGGATTTTAATGTTTCTGTCCTTATATTGATATATCTAAAGAGGTGTTAATGTAGACGCAGATAATAGAGATTTACAATTAATAAATACATATTTTGGATATAACTCCTATTAGCTACGTTTTTTATTGGTTAATATTTTGAGTTTTTTTGCTAAATTTCTGCTTAAAGAAAAATTAAAATTATTCTTATTTCGTTATTATTCATAAAATTTTATTATCCAACTACTAATTATGAATTATAATATTTTAATTATTTATATAAAAATAATTTATTTTAAATTATTATATATAAATTTTATTAAATATGTATAAAAGATATTTTAAATACTAAAAATAAATTGATATATATATTGATTAACATTAATAAAAAACACTCATTAAAAATTTATAAATATAAATTAATAATTATAGCATTATAAGTTTTGAAATTGTATTTTATGAACATATATATGTCATTTTGTTGTATGTTTTATTTTGATTTATTTGATTCATGTTATACAATATGGCTTTGTTACTATTTTATAAATTAATAATAACTATCAGACATATTTATGAAACACTTAACATCAGATCATTATCAACTACAACTATTAATATCAAATAATTATTAATAATAACTATAAATTAATAATATCTATCATACATAACTATTTGAAAATAGACCCGAATTACTTATTAGAACTCTTAAAAAAAATGCTAAATGAATATTTGATCATTGTTTTACCATCGGTATATCACCATGTTTTTATAAAAAAAACACCTTTCTCATTTTTTTTTGTTAATAGTAATTTAGGGCATATTACATATAGTTTCAAAATTGAATTAAGAGTAAATTCATGGTAGCGATCAATAGAACATTTGAGGAGGAGTAAAGGACTGTTGAATTACCATATATCCTTATCATGCCCTTTACCATCTTGACGTCCTTGATCTACAACAACATTTTACAATATATATATATATATATATAGCTAGTCTACACCAATTTCACCTCTTTACAAAATTGTCATGATTTTATTTTTAACTTGTGTATATTTGAGTTATGCTAATAAAAACAAAATCTACACTAAAATTTTATGTGTATATATACACACACTAAATAGATCATTAAAATATATAAAAGAAAATTTTAAATTCGTGATAAAAAGAAAAATAAAAATAAATATAATTTCTAATTTTTAATCTTTTTGAATTAATATTCAATTTTTAATCAAATGATTATCGTTTTATGTATTTTAAAATAAAGTTCTATCTTTGCATAATTTTAATAGTTTTTTCGATCTTATAAGATATAAACAACACAATTTGTACTACATTACAATTTTTTAGTGTTTGAGATTTAGTGGGAGTAATTGGAGATACATTTGATTTGTTAATCTTTTAGTCATTGTAACGTTATGAACTATATCTTTTTCTTTTTTTTTATTTTTTCTATTTTCTCTTTTATAGCTATATTTGTGGTTCAATCTTTACTTTCGGCTTATTAACTCTTTCAAAACTCAACTTTCTTTAAAGCCAAGTGTCAATTCCTTAATAAATTAATCAAAATAACGACAAAGTCTCATTAAACATTTTTTAAGTTTAACATTTATATATAATCAATGTGACTTTTTATACATTAACATTTATATATAATCAATGTGAGATTTTATACATTAAAAGTTAAATTTTACTCTCTATTTTAATTGATAATTAATATATTATAAGTTTTCACGTATTTTATTAATTAAACTTTATTTATTAGTAAAAATTAAAAATTGAGAAAAAATTAAAATCATTAATACTTAAGAAAGAAGTAAAATAAGAATAAAAATATAAAGAGTTCATTGAATTTAAATAAAAAATTTACTCTTTATATTTAAATATTGATTATATAAATATCTTTTAAAATAAAAAGTTTCTTTGGAGATATTCTAAAACCTTGTATGAGTATATTAGAGAAAATTAAACAATGAAATGTTAATTAAGATTAATCAGTTGATTTTGTTTGTGAAATTTTTTATAATATAAATAATAATTAATAGAGTTTAAATGGTTATAGCCATTAAATTTTAAATATTTTTTTTAACTCAAATCAGAGAAACCAAAAAAATTTTAACTACAAACCTATCAACTTTTATTTTTTAAAAACTCTTGAATAAAATGAAATAATTTTTATTTACATTCTATTTTATATTTTTTTAATATCCTCATTATTTTTTTACTTTAAAAAAATTTTCATACAATACCTAATTAATAATCTTCTGTTCCTCAAATTTATTTTAATTTTATAAGCATTCATAAAGTGGGTGAGATGCTATTGAGTTAATAATTCAATGGTTAAAGTACTTGAATCTGATAATAAGATTCGTTTTAAGCTTTAAACTATTCGTTCGTTTCAAGCTTTAAACTATTCGTTTTGGATATCAAACTGCATAAGTTTTGAACTATGAAATTTTGTATCTACTGAAATAAGCACTTACCTTTTAAAAACAAAAACAAACAAGTGAACTATCGGTGGAAGCCTTAAATAATCACTGATTTAGATCAACCAACTGCATGATTTGCAGCTTTATTTTTATTGATTCAAGTCACAAAATCAAAGTACTCTTAATTAAGTGGGTGTTGCGTTCGAATATCACCCAACATAATATCATCTTCCTCCATCAAAGCACTCTCACGTAGTGTCATTATTGTCATTTCAATACCGTAATCCAATCTTTCACAAAATGGAGGGCGCCAACGGCCACCAATACCATCCAAACGAAAAATGGCCATTGCTTTTCAAGCTTTCTCATCCTCATCCCTCTTTCCCTCCATCGTCAGTCCAAACATGACAAATCCCACTTCAGTTTCAGCTGTAGGACCAAATTATACTATGCCCTTTCTAAAATCCTGTTCAAATATAAGAGAATTTTCCCCTCTTCATGCTCATTTAATCACCACAAATTTCATCAAAGATCCTCAAATAACCACCCATGTTGTTGGCTTTTTACTCTCCATTAACGAGATTGATTATGCACACCTTGTTTCGAGCTATAGTTCTGAACCAGAAACCATAATTTGGAATACCCATATGGAAAACCAGCTTAAAGACGGTTCTTTTGAACAAGTGTTTATGACTTACTATCATATGGTGACCCAAGGTGTTTTGTTAAAGTTGTCAACTTTTCACTTCCTGGTTCAAGCTTGCTCTAAAAGTTTTGATCTTGAACAAGGTTGTGAAGTCCATTGCAGGATTTTGAAATCTAGATTTGCCAATAATAGGTCTTTGAACAACAATTTGATGGGTATGTACTCAAAATGTGGGAGAGTGGAAGAAGTTCGCCAATTGTTTGGGAAAATGCCTCAAAAAGATGTTATTAGTTGGAATACAATGATTTCTTCTTGTGTTTCGGCGGGAATGTATAGGGAAGCCTTGCATTTATTTGATGAAATGTTTGCTGATGGGGTTAAACCAGATGAGATAACAATGGTAAGCTTGGTCTCTGCTTGTGCTAAGTTGAAGGATGTAGAAATGGGCAGAAATTTTCATGTCTTTGTTGAAGACAATGGGTTACGGGTTGATGGGAGTTTACTGAATTGTTTGGCAGATATGTATGTCAAGTGCCAGGAAATGGAGGAAGCGCATCGGCTTTTAGATAAATGTCAAAAATCTGAGGTGGATGTTGTGCTTTGGACTACACTGATTAGTGGGTATGTGAAGGATAATAAGATAGATGAGGCTAGACGTTTGTTTGATGAGATAGAAGAGAGGAACCTGATATCATGGACTACGATGATATCTGGTTATGCTCAATGTGGGTGTTATTTTGAAAGTTTAGAGTTGTTTAGACAAATGAGGTTTGAAAATATGAGCCCAGATGAGGTTGTTCTTGTGACAGCACTTTCAGCTTGTATTCATGTGAGAGATTTTGGGTTAGGCAGAGCCATTCATGGATTGATTATCAGGTATAGAATGCCTGTTGATGGGTTTCTTGGGAATGCTCTGCTTGACTTGTATGCAAAATGCGAGAAACTCAATGATGGGTGGGCAATTTTTGAGCAGTTGCCTCATAAAAGTGCTGTATCATGGAATTCGATGTTGGATGGCCTTTGCCGCGGTGGTGATTTACATAAAGCAAAAAGCTTCTTTAATAACATTCCAGAGAAAGATGTAGTTTCTTGGAATACCATGGTCAATTTTTATGTGAAGCGTGATATGTTTAAAGAATCATTTGAGCTTTTCCGAGCAATGCAGAGTTCAAATGTAAATCCTGATAAGATCACTTTGATAGGTTTGCTTTCATCTTGTGCTAGAGTTGGAGCCCTGGATCATGGAATTTGGCTCCATGTGTACATAGAAAAGAATGAAATTGGTCTGGATGCAATGTTGGCCACTGCCCTAATTGACATGTATGGGAAGTGTGGATGCACTGAAATAGCCTATGAGCTCTTTTCTGAATTAACTGAAAAAAACACATTTGTTTGGACAGCAATGATAGCTGCATATGCTGTGGAAGGGCATGCCCATAAAGGTATTGATATTTTCTTGGAAATGGAGGAAATGGGAATAAAACCAGATTGCGTTACTTTTATAGCTCTTCTATCTGCTTGCAGCCATGGAGGTTTAGTTAATGAAGGCTACAATTATTTCAACAAAATGAGATCTCTTTACAATGTTAATCCAAAGATTCAGCATTATGGGTGTATGGTTGATCTCCTGGGTCGGACTGGGCGCTTGGAAGAAGCAGTGAAGTTCATCGAAGCAATGCCAGTAGAACCAGATGTAGCTATATGGAGTTCCTTGATGAGAGCATGTGAAAGCCACCGCAATGTGGAATTGGCAGAATTTGCATTTAAACATCTCATAGAGATAGACCCGGTAAATGATGGAGCTTACGTGCTGCTTTCAAATATATATGCAAATGCTGGCAGATTGGATGATGTGAGTAGGGTGAGAATGAAACTACACGACATAGGAGTAAATAAGCAACCAGGTTTCAGCCTAATAGAACAACATGGAGCTCTTCATGAGTTTAGCTCTGGGGGATCCTCCACCCTTCAATATGCAGAAATCTATTCCATGTTGGAAGAAATGGAGAGAAAAGTACTGAAGCATGAACTACCGGATAACTCATCTCGACATAGCGAAAGGTTAGCTGTTGCATTTGGTCTCATAAACAGCCATAAAAATTCCACCATAAGGGTTGTGAATAATGTTAGGATTTGTGGAGGTTGTCATTCATTTTTGAAGATGATATCTCAGGCATATGGTAGAGAAATAATTATTAGGGATAACTACAGAATTCATAGATTCAAAGATAGATATTGCTCCTGTGAAGATTTCTGGTAACTCACTGTTTGGTCTAAATTATAAAAGAAATACAATCAGCTACTAGTAACTGCAGACAAAAACGAGTTCCAACTCCTTTTCCTCTCCGTATGCCATTGTTGAAAACGTTTTTAACATGGGTGCATCTATCCGGTCACAGAGAATCTTGATGCTGAAATATTTGAACCGACAACCCTGCAAGGAACTTTAACGGCTGTAAACAAACTTGAAATTCGAGAAAAATGTCAATACTCCCTAGAAGCTTTCCCAACATGGGCTCTCCTCCCGTAAATATCATTGTGACTTCTGATTTTGTCATGTAAGGGAAAAAACAAGTATTACCGACACCAACTTTGGAATCTAACAGAAAATTGCTACCTTAGGAAATAGCATACAATATTTAATAGCATTATATATTCAGCCAAAAACTTGCAGGGTTTGCAGGCTTATACAATAATTCTTGCCACAGTAGAGATAAAATGAGACAAAGAATTAAATTGGGTAGCTAGAAAAAATTAGCTGCCACTGGTCTCACTGAATAATAAGGCAATACGAGTCTATCATCTGAAGAAAAAAAAACAAAAAAACAAAATAAAGATCCATTTCCCATGAATGATGAAATATGAACAGCAATGCGCACAATGTACAACAAGGATCATCCATGGCTGCTCAAAGATGCACATAAACAGCTCTTTTGAAACAGATGATCAAGGGCGTCTAACTTTGCTGCCAGCTTCATCAATCATGGCCTTGTTGACTATCGGAACGCCAAGCAAGAGACCTTATGGAGCATCAAAAATGCCATTTTCAAAGAGTTTCTTGCCATCGTTGGACCTGGGAGAGTCATCAGAAGATTTGTTTGTTATTTTCTCCATTTCCTCATCAATCATAATCTCCTCAGAACGACAATCTAAACTGCAAAAGGCTTTCTCACCTCTGCAAGAAACAGAAACCAATCAGTATCCTCTAGGACAACAGCAAACTGCATTGAATTGTGCAAAATTTAAAGCCTACAGATAATTCAACAAACCTGTAAATGTAAACATCTTTTCCACCTTCCAATTTCTTGTTGCAATGATAACAGAAATTCAAAAAATCATTTGAGGGAAATGGACTTGGAATTGTAGAGCTAGTAGTAATCTGAAGCATTCCCTCCTTTTCTTCATTAGGGTAGCATTCCAAGATGCAGTCACCATAAATATGAGTCTTTTTGGGGTTAGGACCATGTGAAATTACACATGTATAATCCTCAGAAAGTTCAATCTCACTTGCAGAGAAAGAACTTGTAAATCCACTGGCAGAGCCAACAGACATATGAGTAATATTCAAATCTGTATGCAAAGAGTTGTTTGAATTTGGGCTTCCTCCAGAAAATTGAAGAGGAGAATTCCCTCTGGAAGTTTGATTATTCAAACCAAAATTACAAGAACTCACTTTCAAATTCCGGTCAGCCAATCGGGGCATGGTCGAAATTGCCTTGCAGGAGTCCAGTGAGCAAGACCGGATTTTTCCAAATTTATCAGGTTCAAATGGGGCTTCTCCAATCTCAAAAATAACATCAGAGTTGCCCTTTTCAAGAGCAGATTTAGTATAAGTATGAGGGAAAATTGCAAAATTCCTTGGCAAAGATTTTGGTGCCCCAAAAGAAATAGCATTGGCTTGAATATATGGGGCTTTAATTCTTACTTGCTGCCCGAAAAGAATATTCTTGCTCTCCGATGATTGGAGAACTTTGCCAGGTTCTTTAATATCGTCATCAAGAGAATTCACAATGCTTAAGCCTACTTTACTGCAATCCCAGCTCTTTTGATGCCCATTCTGAGATGACCTTGGGGATCTATGGTGGTTCCCTAAATTTGAGAACACCCTAAACTCAAGAGGAGACGTCGGGCTTCTAACAGAATCACAATCTGATAAACCCTTGGGACTTAACCCAACAAACAGACCAGGGACACTGAAAAAGGAGTTTGTTTTGTGATTGTATCCTAAACAATCAGACCGGGTGCAGGACTCAGAACCAGACTCAAACATTGTTAAGGGACCCATCTGTTGCTCTTTCTGGAGTGATCTGGTTCTCTTCCTCAACGTGACCCCCCCAAAACCCTTGCTGCAACAAAAGCCCCTTTATCTGTACCAAAAATCAACAGATTTGAATAAATAAACAAGTTCTATTACTAGAGAAAACCAATTATAATCAGAAGCACTTGATTATATGATTAATTAAATAGGATTATCAATTATCAAACCACATTGAAGACAACAGTAAAGAAAGATGTTAAATCTTTTCATGTACAAGAAGAGTAAAGATTTCATGGAACGCGGCTTCGATTGAAAATTCAAGGGGGAAAAATTTTAAGTACAGTCTTGAAATTTCAAAAATCCTAAAATACCCAGATAATAACTAGACAAAATAGAAAGATATCAAAACAAAATCGAGTCAATTGCAAATCATCAAGAAATGGCAAATCCCCAATGTATGACTTTTTTAAGTAACACACAAGTCCATCTATATTTTCCACATGAAACCAAAAACCCAAATGACATAGATCACTCAAATAGCACATACCCAGATGAGCAATCCCCATGAATGCAACAAACAAATCAAAACAACCGACAAACAATGCGCAATGATCAGGAAATAAAGAATCTCAAATAACCCATAAACAAGATTTAAAAAAAATTTGAAAATCAGAGAATGAAAAGCGCATACACACCTGGGTTTTGTTTCTTAATCTTCTTCTACTTTCAGAGACTAAGCAAAGAGAGAATATGAGATGGTGTTATGAGAGAAAGACCAAAATGCAGTAAAGAGAAACGATGGGTTCTTTTTGAATTCTTTGTTCGTATATATGGGTAAATGTTGAAACTTGCACAGTACTCCTCTCTATCTCTGTCTCTTTCTTCTTTGTCTCAAAATCAGCAAAGCAGTGAGCCTATGAAATACTGCACTACTACCGCTACTACTCCATTCTCTCTCTTCTGTAACACTAATTATACCATTTTCTTTTTCCTTTTTCTTGGAAGTGTATGTAGATGTACAAATAAAAATAGAGTCTTTCAAGCCCACAGATTTTTTTCTCGTCGCCTTTCTCTCTACGAACTTTTCTTTTATTCAAGGTATGTGTACATAAGTTATTTTCAACCTGTCTTTTCCTGTCATTTCTCTTTCTTTTTTCCTTTCTTTTTCTATTATAGTAATTGTGATCTCCACCACCATTATTAATTCTTGCTTTGAATTATTAGCATTCATTTACTTCTACTTGTTTGTTTGTTATCATTTAGTACGTTGATCATTCAAACTATTGAATTCCAACTTCACTTATCAGTGCCTTTGAATGCCATAATTAACCTTGAAAATATGTGCAAATACATTCATCATTGACCAATTTTATTGCACAGTGAAAGAAATTGAAACCATCGGATCACAAATAAATTAATTCATAAATAAATAAATAAATATTCTGTCAATGAATTTCTTAAAAAAAATTTGTGAAAAAAAGAAATCAGTAGAATTTGCTGACCCAAAGGACTACAAATAAAAAATTGGAACATCAATGGGAATTAATGAATTGGGGCATTTTGTATAGGAGAGAGAGAACATGTCCATGATAATGAAAGGGGAATGGTTGAGTTACTATTTTACCCCCTTTTCTTTTTAGGTGAATCATCAGAAAACGACAAAACGGACCTGTTAAATGGTCTCATTGAAACTGACAAACGGTAACGGCTAGTAACTGCAGTTAAGAGGGCTGAGTTAGCAATGTTCTGTGAATCGGACCGAAAAATAGACGACTTGGAAACCGTACAAAATGGTGCCTGAGCCCAATTTGAATTAAGTCAAATTGATTCTTTATATTTAAAGTAACATGAATTTTAATAATAATTCAATTAAAATCATTTTAATATGTAATTTCGAATTGAATATTTATTAAAATAAAAATAATTTAATTATTAATGATTATTCTTATTTTACATTTTAAATATTAACTATTATTATTTTTATATGTTATTAGTTATTTCTCAAATAAAACCTATTATTATTTTTATATGTTATTAGTTATTTCTCAAATAAAACAAACTTATTCCTTAAAAAAATCAAATGTGTGATTATATTACATAACTTTTTTATCCTATGTCAAGTTATTATTTGATTTCATTAGTTTTTAAAATAATCATATCATAGTTAAAATTTTAATATAATTAATTCAAAAATAATAATAATTCTAACATAATATAGATTAAATATCAAAATTTTAAGTGAAACTAAAATTATTTTATAATTAATTAATATAAAATTTTAATATAACATAAACACTTTATATTAAAATTATAATAGTGATATTAAACACGAATTATAGACTAGTGTTATACTAATATATGCGGAAATGATCCTCCCTTGGATTTTTTGCTCAACCATTATCACAATAATTTTTTTTTTTAACCCCACAGGAATTTGTTTTAACTTCATTTAACTAAACTGTATATTAACATTTAATCCTAATGCATTTGTCATCATTTTTCCAATTAGTTCTGTTTAAAGATTAGATTATTGTTAATGGATGGGGACACACCCATTTGTCTTTAACTTGCAAACTACACAATAATATTCTACTAACAACAAATTTGGACAACTCAAACTTGATACCCTTTTTTTTATATATGTATTAAAGTGACTTTCCGTTTGGATTTTATTTTATTATAAATAAAAATTTTACATAGCCTCTCTAATTGTTTTTTTAATTTTTCTATGTTTTTTTAATTTTTCTATCTTTCTCTTCTTCGTTCTTATTAACATAATTGCGCGTGGCTAGATGCATGTGGAGCGTGAAATTCAACTAAACACGTATAAGAATGAGATTATAAAAATTATAAATTATAATTATGCTGATTTTTTTTTTTGGGGGGTGATTAAGTTATTAAAAATAGCGAAATTTGTACAAAGCATATACGGTGTCGACTCGCCAAGTGATAAAGTAACTAAACAACGGTCACAAACCGCAAAGTCCTACTCCTCCTGGTTGAGGAGAGGAGTCGCCTGACTCCTTGATCACGTGACGACTGTTAATATCGTCAACAAACGGAATGCACATCATTAGCTTGTCCATTTTCAAGTGCCACGTCACGCTAGTTTAGTAACCTAACCACAGTTAAAACTTAACTACAAGTTATCATTTCCGATCAGCAACCTTTTTTGAAAGCTTTTAGGTACTGACCTTTTTTTGTCGTTTTGCGTGATTCATCTTTTATTTATTAAAATTTGAGCAAATCGACAAAATTTTTAAATAAAAAATCAAAAAAATTAAATTAATAAAAATAATTAATAAACCAAATCTATTTAAATCGAACTAAATTTCAAATACATGTAATTTAATTAAAACAAATTCCATCTATCCAAATTTTTTATAAAATCAATTTGGTTTGGTTCATAGACACATAAATTTTGATTTAATTCGATTTTTTGAAAAATTTCAGTTCGGTTGGAATTTAAAACTTAAAAATTTGATTTATTCAAATTTGACAAAAAATTGAATATATTTTTAACATTTTCAAATATAAAAAAATAATTTGAGAATTTTTTTTGTGTTACATTATATTTATCATTATATAAATTTTAATTTCATATAAAATAAATTAAATTATAAAATAATTATTTTTTATCATTGTAGAATATAATTATATATTTAAATATTTTGTTTAATAAAGGTTAAAATTGAAAATATATTAAATATTATTTTTTTTTCCTTCCATATTTGGTTATCCAAATAAGGATAAATAAAAAGTTATTTTTTTTCCCTTCCTTTTTATCCAAACATAAAAAAAAAAAATAAAGAGAAAATAAAATTTATTTTCTTTTCTTATTTTTTTCCTCCGTATAGATTTTTGTCAAACACTGGGTAAATTAATTATAGATAGATCAGTCAACCTAGAATCCAATATTAGGAAACACTTGAAGGACAATGAACCAGGCTCAGAGTGTTCTAATAAGTCGATTATGGGATTAGCATTTTGATGATTAAGTCAGATGTCTTTTGTGAAAAATTAAAATTATAATATATTAGTGATATTTCAACAGTCACTATAATTTTTATTTAATAAGAATTATTATATTTTTAATTTTTAAATTAAAAATTTAATAATTTTAATTTATAATTAATATTTATACTGAAAATTATAAATATTTATTATTTGATTATAAAAATAATAATCATTTATGAATATATAACTATTAAAAACTCTCTCTCTCTCTATATATATATATATATATATAATTAATTAATTTGAGCTGGAGAAATGAGTGAAAGTAACGTGATGCATGCTCCATAAAGTTTATTTTATAGACACCTAAAATGAGAGGAAGTAATGCCCTATTTGAGGTGTGAAACCACATTTTAATGATCTGGTTTATTATACTCACGTCGGATGTTGGATGAAATTGGTTATCTGGAGGCGCCAATGACTCAGTCTGGGTTCTCACTCAGTGGTTACGATTCTTCTTTATCTGGTTACACATACTCAATTTGATGCTTGTTTTGATTTTATGAGGTGATATTTCAAATTAAGTTTATTATATTTAATTAAGTCATTTTTATTTTTAAGATTACAAGAAATTGTCTTTCATATTTTACTCAATTATATTAAAATATTTTCATTAAAATTATAATAAAAAAATACAGCATAATTTATTTTTTTTAAAAAAAAAGAAAATATCTTTATAACCACAGTTATTATCACCAAAATAACTGCTATGACTTCCATTGTTAAATGCCTTCCCAAATGTTTTCAACAAAAAAAAAAATTATATTTCAAAGGAGATAAAATAAAAGCAGAAGTAAAATAAAAAATAATTATAATTTTGTACCATTTGGGAATAAAATGAAAAAAAAAAAAGAGAAAAAAATTATATTCAAAAAGAGATAAAATAAGAGTGAAAATAAAATAAAAATAGAAAATAAAAGATGAAATTTATTTTACCTTTTATTATATTGGTCCAGGGCGGAGGATGACCGACACGTGTACATCGAAATCACGAATCCTGGTGAAATCCAACGGCCACTAACCAAAGATTCCATTGAAAGGGACCGGTCATCCGCGGTCGGTTTGGCCTTTTGTCCGTACTACTGTGGGCCCTTTTTCGGTACTTACGTGGCTTATACCAATGGTCTCGGCAACAGACATAAATTATACTTAACTCTTTAAACAAAAAATAATTATTATTATATTACTTAATTCTTTTATACACTTTCCAAATTCCAAAAGAAAAAAAAAAAGATGTGGTCATTTCCATCACATGCTTACCCCAGTGATTGAGTGTTGAGACGTCATACTTGACCTTTCTCAAGTGCGTCAAAATTTAATTCAGTAGCGTGACAATTATTTTTAAAATTGTGAAATTTGATTCATCTACAATAAGCTATTAGTAAATTAAAAATAATTAAATATTTTATGTTTAATTAAATCCTTGTTAATGAATTCATAAAAAAATATTAATCTTTAACTTTATTACATTTTCCTTTTTTTATAATTGAAAAATAAAAAAAGTGAGAAATATATGCCTTCAAGCCAAAAAAAATTATAATTCATTGTGAAATCTTTCAATTAGTATAACTCAAAAGTTTTAGACTCTTCCGTTTGTTTTATGGAAAAATAATTTGTCTAGAAAAAATATTTTTTTAAATTATATATTTTTCAATATTTGAACCACACTATAAAAATATTAATTTTAATTTTGATTTATAAAATTATAATAAAATTTAGATCATAAATATTTTATATTTAAACTATTTATTATTTAAGTTAAGAAAAAATATATATGAAATGAAATTTTTTTGTGAGTTTCACTTATTATCGGTGATCACTGCCTGTTGATGATGATCAGTAGTTAAAAATGATCAATAATAGTAAGTATATGTATTTGTATAATTTATTTTTTATTTTGATGAGTTTGTCAAAAACGAAAGATAACTTCCTATTTTTTGAAGTCATTTTCTTGAAAAATCACTCAATTTTTCCTTTGACTATGAAAATATTTTTCATTGATCAAATTTTCTAGATACATTAAATAGAAAAAAGTGTGGAAAATATTTTATTTTCCTAAAAAATATTTTTCACAAAACAAACGGAGTCGAAAAAAATTTAAAAAACTCAATCAATCTAATTACTGAATCAGCAATACATTAATTGAATTATGCACTTTTAAGTCATAGGTGCACTGTCTTTGTTAAATTGATATATATATATATATATATATATATATGTGTGTGTGTGTGTGTGTGTGTGTGTGTGTTTGTTTATATGTGACTTCAATACTTTCAAATTTTGAACTCTTGATTTGAGGGCTAAGGTGACCAACAGAACACCTATATAAGAAAAATGAGGGATGCACCAACCTTTGAGTTGATATTTTATCACATAAAGATTGAGCGTAAATAACACAAATTATCCATATGGTGAGTAGTCATGTAGTTTGATTATTTGCTAATGCTACAAATTTTATAAGACCTTCAGAATATGATTTTATTTTGTTTTTATATTTGGTATATTAATTTATTTATAAATTTTAAAATAATTAAAATGTTTTACTGTCTAAATTGATTTGTTTACTTGTAAAATATATAATTATTATTCTTAAAATTAAATTTAACAAATTTATTAATATTTAAATTCTATTTTTTTTTATGTACTGAAATATGCCCAATAAAAATATTAACATTTTAAAATATCTATTTTAAAATTAAGATTATTTTTTGTAGTTATTAATATAATCAAACATATTATAAATATATAAAAACATGAAAAATGTTAAGAATAATTGCTTGAATGCAGTTTCACATGCGGTTAATCATTCTTGTTATTAATATAATCACAATATAAATAAATAAAATGATGAATGCTTAAATAATTTGTGAAAAATTGCATTGTGTGATTCTTCAATTCAAAACTCAAATATAACATATATGTTTTGAAAATCAAATATTAAAGGTGGGCATAAATAATATTAAGTTATTTTGCTATTTTTTCAATTCACTTCAAATTTTACTGAATTAAGATTTTAAATAATTTAAATCAATAAAAAATCAAGCATCTGCATAATATAATATTCAATTTTAGTAGATCAATCATTCTATTTTTATTTTTCAAATTATATTTAAAAAATACAAGTTAATTTTCATGTAATACACAATATTATCTAATCAAATAAAATGCAATAACAATATTTTATTCACAATAATTCCTTTTTATTTGCATCGTGAATAATGATAAAAGAAAATAATATACTTAATCTTTAAAAATTTAATAGTATTATATTGAATGACTTGAATTTTTTTATGATGGTCCAATTTATAACTTGGTCCAAAATTTTGAAAGTTGGACTCGAAAAAGATTTTCTCTAAAATTTGTTGTGGAGATGAAGGGCGTGAATTGATGGGCCCTAGCTAAGAGACGCAACACTTACCTATTTTATATTGTATATTTTTTTGGAGCAACCTAGTTTATTGTTTGGATTATATAGATAAATATGTTGTATTAGAGTTATTGTCTATATTTTTATAACAATTCTCATAGATTGTGGACATAAATTATATTAATCGAATCACGTAAATTTTTGTATTAATTTTTTTTGTTTGATTTCTTTCATTATTACTATTTTATTGACATTATCTAAATTTTCAAATGCTATTAAAATATAATGAAATCATATATCTTTTAAAATAATAAATTAAACAATTATGAAAGTGAATATAATTTCTCATTAGTCTTCCAACATTAGTGCTTCACTAAATAAAAGTAAAAATTTTTGAAGATATGAAAAGAAGATACTTTTATAAAAAATAAATAAATAACACCAAAATTATATATATATATATATATATATATATATTTTATTATTTCAAAAATTTAAAATGAAGATATTAAATTTAAGTTATTAAAATTTAAAATGAATTGAACAAATGTGTGTGTGTGTATATATATATATATATATATATATACACACACACACACATTTGTTCAATTCATTTTAAATTTCAATATCTTAATTTAATAGAAATATTTAAAAATTTTGAATTAATTGAATTGATTATCCTTTATTTTTAAATTAATATTTTAAATTTATTTATTCAACCATATCAAATACTCTACAAAAGAATATTCTTTAAAGACCTTACATTCATTGACATATGCTATGCCCTAATAGCACTTAAGACAATTATTTGGCACACCTCAAGCGTTCTAAACCTATATTCTAATATGATTTGGCACAAAAAATGTGTTATTGTTGTCCTTATTTATCTCATATCGTGTTAATTATCTAAACTTGCAATTTTCTAGCACTTATTTAATTAATTTAGCTCTAATTATGATTTGAACTCGAAATATTTCCTTTTTAAAATTGATTTCAATGTCATTAAAAATATGTTTGGTATTGTTATCATAAAAATTTGATTTTATTTCTTAAATAACATATTTGTAGGTTTTGAAAATATTTTTAGATATTCATGAGAGTAATTTAGTTATATTATTAACCTAATTAATAGTTATTGACATAATTTTCAAATATCAACTTTTTCAAAATCAATTTTTTATTCATAAAATTCTTATTGAAAAATTTCATAATTATGAATGAAAATTTCTTCTATCTTTTATTTCAAAATCAATTATTGACCATTGTAATGCCAAAATCAATTAATGACTATTGTAATACCAAAATCAATTATTAACCATTGTAATGCCAAAGATATCCTAAATCAGAGGCTTGATTGCTAGATTTTTTAACTAATATTTGCATCAAAGAAAAATTACTCATTCCGTTTCATAATAATAGTCATTTTAGAGGGATGCATATGCATTAAGAAAGCTATTAAATAGCTTTAAAGTTTCATCCGTCCCAATTTTCAGTTCAAATTTCCTTTTTCATCAGTCTCAAAATATACTTCACTTTTTTTTAATTATAGTTAATTTACTAGTTACCCATTATATTTTTACTTAATACATTGTTATAAAAAATTGATAACATCAAATATTTAATGTACATGTTGAAAAATTAAATAAATTAATTTTTGGTGGTAAACTTCAATAAATTATAATCATTTGGCTCGTATTTTCAAAATGAATTTTTCTTGATAAAAAATTTGAAATATTGGCTTGCTAAATTAATTTATTTTGTTTATGTTAGTCAACTTTGCAATATTAATTATCTTTAATTTTTCATTGAAGAATTAACAATTTCAATAATATTTATTACTATTTATTTTTAATATGAATGTGAGAAATAGTATATAAAATTAATTATTTTAACCATACTATCTATATTTTCTTAATATGTATAAAAAAAAGTAAATTAAAAATTTGGAATGAAGAAAGTATTAATTGAGATATTAAAGAAGTTATTAAATAATTTTAAATAGATTTAATATTATTAATAAGGTAAAATTAAAAAAAGTATAATAAATAATGTATAAAAATAATAAAATCACAGATAATGTGAAAATTTTTTTTTTCCAAAACCACAATTACTTTAAAATGGGGAAAGTGCCGTGCACCAAGACAGTGTAGTAGTAAATACTTACAATAAAGAAGCTACCACGTAGGCAAGTGTAATATGTGACAACTTTCTTATAACCTACAAAACAATTAAACAAGGGTGGCGTATGGCAGCTCTGAATTTTGTATTGAAAAATACTGTTGCGTCTGAACTGTTCCATATCTACCAGACAAGGGAGTAAATCGACATATTTTCAACTATTATACTCATTATTACAATTTTATTTAAAAATAATAATAAACAAAATTCGTTTCTTTCCTTAGAAGTCACACGTGCTGGCCTGCTACGTCCCACCTCCACAAGTTACCAACAAATTCCCATCAGAAAAATAAACCTATTTTAATCTTGATTTTGGATGTGATTGTCGCCTCCATAAGATACGCTTGTTCGGATGATCCACGATTAAACAATGATCGTTCATTGTATTGTGGGATTAAGGAAAAAAAAAAAGTGTCTAATTTGTTTTATTGTGTTTATGCTCTATGGATTAGTAGAGAATATGGATTTTTTAATTTATTTTCGGATAAAATATGTCCAATTACAATGAGACACGAGCCGAAAGAAATTCGTGCATGGGTCGTAGAATGTGCTAACACATTGTTTCATTGTTTTGGTTTAAACCATAATTCGGAAACCAAAGATGCTGCTGCCACTAATTCAGTTATCGATATTATTATTATTATTTTTTTAAATGGGATTAAAAATTAATCTTATTCTAGCAGAGGCCCAGCCCATTCAAAAAAAAACAAGCCCACTTATTAACTCAAAACAAGAGGCGAGCACAAACGATCCCACCACTGTGGTAGAAAAAGAATTAGCGCCCTTACCAGTAAATCACACATTTGAAAAAATCCCACCGATTCCGCTTTTTTCTCTCGATCGGCAATGGCGAATCCAACAGCCGAAGGCGTTTCCGATGCTCAGGTCTTCGCCATTCCTTTCGAGTCCAAATCTAAGCTATCCGCTCTCCTCTACGGTTTGTTTCCGCACTTCAGATCCACAATTATGCTAATCGCACTTTTCTTCCAATATTAGACCGTCGTTTGGTTTATTACCATTAATAACTTCAGATTATTGTTCCGTTAGGTTTATGGAAGTGTTCCGTTTGGTGTTTGCAGATATGTCGCAGCAGGTCCAGACGGCTATGGCCAATATGGTTAAGATGACTGCGTTAGTTCCTGATCCGTGTATTTCTTTTTTTAAAAAAAAAAAAAAAAAAAAAATCAAAATTTAGAATACGTGATCATTTTTGTATAGTTTGAATGTTATTGAAATGTAAATTCTATACATATGTTTCCTACTTTATTCCATTCTGCGAACCAAACAAGTGCTAATCTGTATAGTGAAATTGATCAAAACTCTGACGGAATAATGGAAGAGATAGAGAAATGCAGAGATTCTGCTTTTGAGCGGAAGAAGGTCTTGGAGGAGGAGAAGAAAAGGTTTCAGAAAGCTGCTTACACGGTATTGGATATGCTTAACAACGGATGCTGAAGAAATGTGAGCTCAAAACTTACCTTCATATATGCATTTTGAGCTCCAACATACATACAGATGTATTATGGCCATGCTCTTCTACCTCATTGAATTTGTACACACACATTACAGACGCAGACATGCACACAGAAATGGATGCATGAATAACGTATCTCTTTTTACATATTAGACATATCAACTTATATAATGAGTTTCTGGAAGGATCATACGTATAGGTTGGAAGCTGGTTTAAATTTTCAAAAAATAAATAAGGGATCGTTTTCTTGTAAACCAGCCAATTCTTCTACTTCTGAGCCATCCTCCATGCAAATTGTGTTTCCTTGTTTGCCAAACTTCTTTTCTGCATGCACCAAAATTAAGAGAGTTCAGTATATTACTCTCACTACTCTCCCGCTCTGCATAGGCATGAAACGGGTTGAAAAAGGTTATTATATTTAAGCCCTACAACTATACTAGAAAATGAGGGTTGAGTAGTTGAGTGTTTCAGTCTGCTATGAAAAATTAAAAAACATTGTTTAGCCTTGGAAAAAATGGAAATTATGCTTCTTGTTTAGTGTTTCAAGGAACACTCACCAAAGGAATTTGGATAAGGTTCTTATTTGTTAAGGACATCTATCAGGTCTTGATATTATTTGTTGAAAGTAATGTCAACATCTGTGATAAGGTGATTACCTGCTAATCTGAAAAGATCTTTTATTCAATCGGGCAAATGTATGATTTTCCCAGATGTGTCTTCTTCTTTTGGACCTTCATTTGGATGATGCCCATGGATTATGACCCTTATGGGTAATTTTCTTGATATTGGACTATAATTTTCCTGTCTTACTGCAAAAGTATAAGAATAAATTTTATATGTAGCTAAAAGCAAAGTTACCTCTTCAAAATTTGAAAGAAGTTTATATTCTGTGAATAGGAGGGTTTCCTTATATTGGCATTAGTTAATTTAGTGATAAAGGATGAGTGTCTCCTCGACTCTCTCTTCCAATATATGTATTTGCAGAGACATCGGTTTTGTTAATTTGTGTTGTAAATTTCCTGTCACAATCTAGATTGTGCAATATCTGCTCACGACTTGTATTTACTTAAATAATTAGTCACCTGCATATGAGAAAACAGATTACTTGCTGTTCAATAAGTGGGGACTAAAGTATATTGCATTTATCTGTCCTATTGGTCAAAATTGGTCTGTCATGAAATCCCACCAGTTGTGGAGTAGTGCAGGCACATCTGCGTTTTTATTTACCTTTATATGCACATTGTTTTTCGTGGCAGGCACATCTGCGTTTTTATTTACCTTTATATGCACATTGTTTTTCGTGGCAAACTGTTAAGTATGAGCGAATTAGGTGTCATATTTACCTGCCGCACTTGCATCTCCCGGAGAATTTTGTAGCTCCTCATTTGTTGCTGTGTGCTGCAGAAGCAGAAATTGATTCTTAGAGATGATAATCTATTAATTGATCAGAAAAACTGTAAATTATATTTTTTCATAGTGGCCATTATGAATTATACATATATTGAAAGAAGCATGGAATGGTTAATCCTCTTGTAATATGCCGCTTCTAACTTTTGGTCCATACCAACTGGGATGAAATTTTCTGTACTTTCTGGCACAAAAAAAAGAAAAAAAATTTCGTGGCTTCAAGCTCTTGGTCAATCTCAGCTGGAATGATATTTATTGTACCTTCTGGTACAAAAGTTTTTTTTTTTTTTGGGATGAAAGTAAGTAATTCTTAAATATGCCTAAGGACATTTTGAAACTTTTGAAAATATCATTTACTAAATTGAATTCCGTTCCTTCAAAATTCTTTGCTTTTTACTTTCATAAGAAGTCCAAAGTTGGAATTGAAACAGCTACGGTGGTAGTCTACTCCTTGTCCTTTTCTCATTTCAGAAAACGGTATCATTGGCAATTCCTTTTATTCTCTTTTCCTACCTTCTTTGTTTCTCTTCCTCTTCCTTTATACTTCGGCATGTCTCGATATATTAATACGCTTTCATTAAGTGATCTAGAATGGTACATCAAGATAGTTTGTATCTGTATATACTATTACTATTCTAAAGGATGAAACTTATGGAAAGCAGAATGATATCCATAACATTGATTAAAACTAGAAAGATAATAGGATGTTCTCTTTTTATCTTCCAGACTCATTTCAGATTTTAAGACACTAAAATTTTGTACAGGTTATAGAACAAAGTTAGGTGTGCTGAGATCCCTTCCCTTAACAAATGATTCGTCTAACACTAGTTAAATTGGTGAAAGACGATGAGATACCTCTAATTTCATGTCACCTAGCAATTCCTTCAGAAAGGTATTTCTTCTTACATGTCTTGTTTTAAGCCCTTCAAGTACTGAAAACACAGAAGTTGGCACTAATAAATACTTGAGCCTTGAGAGTTAAATATCCTCTGCAACTGATTGTTATTGGTATGATAAGAGAGACAAATAAATTTTCTAAACCCGAATGAAATTGGAGATAATAGTTTTTCCATCTTCACTCTCTGGCTGTACCATTTTCTTGAAATGGTGATGGCTCATCCTGTTCACTCGGGAAAGCCTCTTGGTCGTCACTGTATGAGGTTGTGGGATATTGAAAATAACTCCAATTTCTCCTGCTACATCTGCAGCTCCTAGTTTTGACAAAAACTGAAGAACTCTTATGAACATGGATATTTATACGGGAAAAGTTTGTTAACATAAGGATGGATTTTGGCTTCAGCAGCTTGCCTATATTTATTTAAAAGCCAATAATACCAGAATGGATAACATAAACATAGACCAGTGATTTTTATTTTCTTTTGTTGCCTCTTACATGATATTGCGTTATTAACATCTCCAGGCAGAAGTTGTAGTTAAAAGAATTTTGTTTTGTGATATAATAAGCTATCTGTGATTTAATTCCTCAGGCTCTTGTTGACAGTAAGTAAGCTTGTTCAGAGTGATCATGTCAATACGGGGCGGTCATTTGTGTTGATTAGGTGAAGCTACCTGCATCTGTGAGAGATTACATTCTGTGGATTTGTTTCCACAGCAGTCGCTGCGTGTGAATTTGAGTTATACTTTATCCAGGTTTCCAATACTGTATATCATAATTCCCCGGTTAAATAGGATTGCTGGGAAAGTTTTAAAATGCATTTACTTGTTCTGTGTTCAAAATGCCATCTTTGTATCTATAGTTTGATAAGTAGTGATTTGAGCTCTTATGAGGAAATGGAATTTGATTAAAAGAGTAATTTGTTAGATGCATATATTCGGAAATACCTGCTCTGTCCCATTCTTGTATGTCAGCACATCCTGCAATATACATATTTATAAAAAAAAAAAAAAAAAAAAAGCTAAGGTTTCACATTCATGATGTTATAGGATTCTGGTGAGAAAAAACTGAGCTGTCTTACCACTTCTCCAGATACCAAAATGTAGAAATCTGTTGGAATCTCATTTTGTAAAATAATTTCCACCTTGGATGGATAGTATTCTGCTTTCATTTCTGATACCCGAAGAAGAAACACTGTTTATTCCTGAATATGCAATTCCTTTGGTTTCATGCATTATGGAATCATTGCTCCCATATTTACATTCTTATTAATATACTAATTTAGCGTCTTCTCAATATCTTTTGTAATTACAGCAAAGTGTTATTGATATATTTACCAGCTGGGTAATGAGGTCTTCAGAGACTCCCTTGACTAGATAGGTGTTTTCTGCAGTGTTATGAAAGAGATGCTGAGCCATGCTGGATCTTATTGCTTTAGGAAGGTCCTGTAACACTTCTTCCTGCTGTAACTCAGCTGTCTTGAACTTGAGTTGCATGTGTGCAATGCACTTTCAAGCCTTCTGGGAGTCTATTCGTGCTTGCATATCGTAATATCTGATTGATAGCATCCCTCTGTCAAACCATTTTCCACACCACTAAGTCATTGTCAGCACCTTCTACTTGGAGTCCATTAGGATTTTCTAGCTGTTAAATTCAGAAGTAACTTTGACTAGATAAGTTTCGTGTTAGATTAGTGCCCAATACCAGATGATATAAATATGCTCAAAGCTAAAGAACTGGTGTTTCATAGTTTTAATTGTAGGGATTTTGAGAAAAGAACAAAAAGTAAATAGCAGTTACGAAAATAGATATAGAGAGGAGACTGTACCATAAAAAAAGTTCGAACTGCACTGTGGACAATCAGATTTGTCATGTTTCCGATTATATAAGCAGTGAGGCTAATGTTGAATAGCATGTAAAACCTATTGAAAATCTTCTCTCCTATATTTACTGCATGCAAATCTCCATACCCAACAGTGGTAAGTGTTACAATAGACCAGTAAATAGAGAATGTGTAGCTTAGCCAGATGTTCCTGTGTTTGAAGTCTTGGACCGGAACTCCAATCCACGTATTTTCTGATGGACCATGACGGGCAGCCTGCCAGAAGTAGAAGCTTCCTGCTGAGTGTACTGCAAATAGTGTAACCTGCCTTGAATTGAAGAGAAAATACTAAGAAAGGGATATATATAGAAGGTAAGAGAGAGAGAGTAAATATTTAAAATGCTTACACTGATTAGTTTAAAGAATCCTGTCCAAAAGTAGCTGAAGCGTGTCTTTCTCTAGCCTGGATCAGGAAATTTAAGCCATGTTCAGTTGGCGAATAATGGCTATTTTCAGATATTTACGTTTTGTTTTATTTCATTTGGCTCTGATTTAATTTTGAACTCCTAATGTATTGGTAAGTTTATGAGTAAAAAAGAGTACGAATTTTTACCTTTCGAAGAGTTCACTAACACGCCGGAGTCTCCAGAGCCAAAAGCAGGTTGAGGAGGCCAAAGGCCTGTCCTTGGTTCATTTTTCTGGTGAAGATTCTGTATATGAGTTGAAATGGCAGGGTTGAGGCTAATGCCATAGGGAACTATAAACTTGTGAGATACCTGACAAACAGAAAAGCAATACAACAATCAGCATATTATTGGTGAGCATTGCAGCATTCGTTCGGAGCTGCAATATTTTATTTTTTTTAAATGTCTCAAGTACTAGTTTACATTTGCATAAATTTTCAATAATCTTAGCAACAAATGTATCTTAGCTAAGCTGTGTTTTGCACTACTTTGACATTTACATAATTCATTCTATGTATTTGTTTATTCATCTTCTGTTGTTTATTTTGTTTATTTATGTAATTACACTGGTAATTTTTAGACTTCCAAACACATCTTTAATAAAATTGGTTGCAATGGTATTGTAGATCAGTAGGAGTCAGATCTTATGGCACGTAATTTTTTTTTTTTTTTTTTTTATCAAATGGGGTCTTAAAGAGCACTCTTATGAATTGCATTGATAAACGGGTAGCTGATCAAGCTTTGACAGACGCATCAAAAGATTAAGATAAGTGTTTTGTTTTTCATATGTTTGCAGTACCACTTGTAATTTTCCTTCCAAAGGGAAAAGTGGGTTTATTGCAATTAGATTGATTTACGAGCTTGAGAATTTGTCTGGCCCAAAAAATTTTTTTAGGGCTTGGCCTGCTAAGATAATGAACCTTGTGCGCTATAGATACATGGGTTGTTATAATGTATCTATGTTTATATAGCAATGTGAACTATGAGTTCATGACATGTATGAGAATTTAAAAAAAAAGATATGCACCATACACATTTCACTCCATAGATAACTTTTTATCATTTCTTTCTTCCTTTTTTTATTTTTATGTGTTTTTATATATATTAATTTTATATATTCTATATAATTATATTAATGCAACATAAAACTAAATATATAATTATTTTATATTATTACAATAATTAATTTATGTTATTATATATAATTATATGGAAATATTATATATAATTTAAATTGTTATATTAATTAATTTATATTATTATATTAAATATTATATTATATTAATTTATGTTTAAGATTAGTAATATTATTAAATAGATTTTGTGTTTTTTTATGGTCCATTTGTTACATGGTGTAGGCTTATTACTTCAAATATATAAGTTCATTTTTTGTGAATTATAGATTCATCTTTTATAAACTGTAGGTTTATTCGGTATAAATTATAGATTTATTTTTTTGTAAATTGTAGATTTATTTTTTATAAACTGCAAGTTCATTTTAGTATAAATTTTTTATTCATCATCAATAAACTATAGATTCATTTTTTGTAAAACTGTAGGTTCATTTTGGAATAAATTATAAATTCATTATCAATAAACTATAAGTTCATTTTTGTAAAATGCAAATTCATTTTTTTATAAACTATAAGTTCATTTGGTATAAACTGTTGATTTATTATCAGCAAACTGTAAATTCTTTTTTTTATAAACTATAAGTTTATTTTTTGTAAACGGTAGGTTCATTTTTTATAGTTAAATATTTTGATATTTTTAATTTTTTTTTGTAATATTTAAATTGATAAACCTATAGTTTATACTAATTTTTTTGTGAAAAATAAGTCTATTTTTTTCTAACTAATAATAA
The DNA here is from genome assembly GCA_949677035.1 of Omphalea diandra. Lineage (NCBI taxonomy): Eukaryota > Viridiplantae > Streptophyta > Magnoliopsida > Malpighiales > Euphorbiaceae > Omphalea > Omphalea diandra. The sequence goes on along the minus strand of CATIWR010422771.1, from coordinate 14,327 downwards.
TAATAATAATAATAATAATAATAATAATAATAATAATAATAATGTAATCAAAAATTAAAAAAAAAAAGATCTATAAAAGTATAAATATGTATATTTAAAATAAAAAAAGGAAATTTGTTAAAAAAATAAACAAAACTACAAGAACAAGTTCAAGAATGTCAAGCTTAAAGATGACATATTTAAAGCAGGTGAACTCCTAATAACTCATAAAAAAATATACATACTTTAGTTATCTTTTAGTAAATAACATATAATTATTGACATAATTACATATTAATATACAGGTTCTCAAAATCAAAAAGAAAGTTCAGAAAAACAATGGCAGTAATGAAGAAAATTCATCCAGAAAGTTATAATTGGGCCAAAAAACCTGCCAGTGGAGAAGTGGACATGCGTATGTGATGATGGTAGACGATATGGTTCGATGACAATTAATATTGTTGAGTCTTTCAATAGTTATTTGAAAGGGATTTGTGGCATGTTGATCTCTGCTTTAATGCATCACACTTTTTATAGATCGGTTAAATTTTTTGATGATAATTTGGCTATAATAAGATGAGATATAGGACGTGGCCACACATATTGCTTTCAAATAAGAGATTTATTAAGGGCTCGAAATTAAAGGCAGATCATTACCATATCATAAAATTTAACTGAGACCGAGAGCGGTTTGAAGTAATAACTGGATATGATCACAGAAAAGGAAAGAAGCAAAAGAAATAAGTTGTTGATCTAATAAATACGTCATGCACTTCCAGAAAATTTCATGCTCTCATGTCATAGCAAGTTGTAAGCATATTGGCCTCGATCACCATTCATATGTAGCATAATGTTATATGTTAAAGATGACATTGAAATGCTATGAACATGATTTCATTCCTCTTGGTGATCAAGAATATTAGCTAATTGCTCTTCCTAAAAATTTAGTCCCAAATCTCAAATTAGTGCAGCTTAAGTAATGTCCAAAATCTTCTTTCATATGAAATGAAATGGATTAGAAAGAGCGTGCACAAAATACTTATTCTAGTAGATGTGGTAATGTTGGACATAATTAAAAAAAAACATATACCAATCAAAGACGAGAAGTATAAGTTTGTATATTAGATTAATGATTTCATCATAATTCTTATTATTATCCTTATATTATTTATGTTTACATTATGTAATCTAACTATTTTTTATGTAAATTCCAATAGGAAATGAAACATAATACTACACGTATGAACAACAAATGCAACTCACATGAACAACGAAATAATGTGCTTGTGGTTGATAAATATGTAGATTCCAATAGAGATATATGGCATGGAAAGAAGTGGTCATTCATTAACAAGTCGATATATGTATGCTACAATAAGGTCATTCAAATCATATATTTGGTGGGGCATACAAAAAAATTTAGATGAATTAGTAGAAGTTATCCTGATTGAAGAACTGAGATGGGGAAGATTGTAGGAAATTCGATGTGAGAAGAAAGCATTTTGTAGATTTCATTATTTATCAATACCTAAAGCAAGATCAACCGAGTTGCCTTACAAGACTTCCAAAGATATTGAAAAAGTGAAACAATAGTTGAAAAAGAGATTGATAAAATGAATATTTATTTAGAAAATTTTCATAATAATAAGAGGTAATTAGATGTAGGTGCTAATACAAATGATGTATGTTACCCCACAATGGCAAATGAAGATGATATCTCAGACTTTAATGATAGTGATGATAATGACTTTGTGAAATATGTACCTTTTTGTTTAACATGATGTTATTAACAAATTTTTGTCAAACTTAATAAAATCAACTATCATTTATAAATAATATTGAGTGACATACATTGCATAAAATGAGATATTCATCTACTTATATATAGAATTATGTTGTTATGAATACCACCACAAATACAAAAAATGACATTATATTACAGCTCAGGTAGCATTTTTTGAGCTATGGGGCAATGATGACAACTTGAAAATGTTTTGATGTATCCATTAGATCTGTGCTAACATAACTGTGATGTTGTGTTTAATAAAATGAAAGAAGAGTGTAATTTTCAAGTCAAACTAGCAGAAGTGCTTCGTGAACAAGAAAAAAAGTGTTCAATTAAAATGTCTTGAGCTAATGCTATTAAAATGGTAGTGGAAAATATGGAATAACATCAAATGGCAGTATATCGAATAAGAGGAGAAAATAATTGATTACAAATACAATTAAATAAAACATTTTTCAATTGTCGAGCTATTGAGTTTATGGAAGATGGAGATATCCATCATGCACATTTGTTTAGTAATGTGGCAAATGATCTGAATTGTTTATCTAATATTGAGTTATATGATGAGGATGAATGTTGAGAGTCAATTTTAGATATGAAATACCAACATTTGTACGACGATATGTAGAAATAATAAAGACTGGTCCTTTTTATTAATAATAATGCCTTACATACATTAGACACGAAAAACTTGCACATTATGCATCTTCATCAGACATTTGATCATCTGATGCATACATTGGACATGACATGATATTGTTCACTTCAAATGTTGATAATTCTCTACCAACATAAGAAGTTTGTTTGTTAGCTAGTTTTAACATATAATACCCGCATCTGTGAACCAACAAATGATTATTTTCTTCTTTAATTCTGTGTAATACAATTTCATAAGTTGAAACATTATTTTTTTCCTTAGCGAACGACGCTTCACATTCGAAGTTGCGAATGCTTGTAAATTAGCAATGAGTTGATTAGATTCAATTATATGAAAGCACCATTCACGATGCAAACATGTATAATACTCTTTATGATCTGTAAATTTTTCACTCTCATAATCATTATTAAACCTTGGTAGTATCCAAATTCTTTCCTTCAATTATTTGTGGAACTTTCAGCCATTGAGGGAATTGAGTTTGTCATAGTCACTTCAGATATTATCATATATATAACTATTATATATAGTTTTTTTTTTCACTTGGGTGGCAATATTTTTTTTATATGACTATATAGTAGCATTTAATAGATGTGACTATATGATGATGTGACTGTATTTTATCCGTGACTAAACAATTATTTATTTAATATTTTTCTGAATAAAAGTGACTACACAGTTCTGATATGATTCTTCGTATAATAATTTTGATTTTTGTTGACATATTATATTTTTCACATGCATGATGTGATTATACGCACCTATGACTATAAAGTTGTTTATTTAATATTTCTCAATGCTAAAAAAGTAACTATACAAATCTTATGTGACTATTCATATAATAATTTTGATTTATAGTTTCTGATAGATTATTTTTCTCACATGCATGATGTAATTATACACTCTAGAGACTATAAAGTTTATTTAATATTTTTCAAAATAAAAGTGACTACTCATGTCTGCTGTTACTATTTGTATAATAATTTCAATTTTTTTCTGACAGATTATTTTTTTACATGCATTATGTGACTATTCATATGCTAATTTATCTTATAGGTGCCTTACAGAAGGATGATAATTATCAAGGTTGAGATTTTATATAACCTGGACCCATTGATACTTTTTTATTGATGTTACAAAATAAACATAGATCACAAGTCATTTTGTTCAACCAGGTACTCAATAAAGGCACAGACAATAATCTAACTCCAATTATTTTATATAAAAATAAATATTGTCATTGACGTATTATTAATTCTTACATTAATTGATATGGTTACCATGCAAATTGAAGATCTTGTGCTTAAATATAATCGATTGAACACCATTTTGCGTAATTTATATTTAGATCATTGATTAGAGCCATATATTTGACAAACCGGATTTTATGATATTACACGACTGAGGTTCTTTTAGTTAGATTGATATCTTCTTTCTGTATCAGTAGAAAGATGGCGTCCAGAGACCTATACTTGTCACCTACCATGCACTATCACCCTACAAGATGTCGCAATCATCATTAGTTTACCTATTGATAGTGAGGTTGTATCAGACACTGTGGGCAAAGATTTGAGTGATGTTTGTCATATTCTTTTAGGCATTTGCCCATCTGCTTCTGCCATAAACGTCTTCATGCTGAAATTGAGCTAGCTTGCTGAACAATTTTTGACATACTTAAGCATACAGATGCGACAATGTTACAATTTTATGCACGGACACTTATTATGTGCCTCATTGGTGGTGTTGTTTTTCTAGATAAATTAACAGATCATGTCAGTTACATGTTCTTTCCACTTTTATAGGACTTTCACCATGCAAAGCAATATAGTTAGGATTGTGCATATTTAGCATGGTTATACATGGAGCTTTATCATGCGACCGATTCACAGGTCCAACAACTTAGTGTACCACTATTTTTATTGCAAATATGAGTGTGAGATCAATTACCATGTATTTCTCTTGCCTTGTAGTGTGGTTTGGCACCAATTGATGGTGCACCATTTGGACAGTGGTTAGTGATATAAATTATCAAATTTTTTATATGATGATAATGTTGTTTTAACATATTTTATTTTGTACAGGTGGAGTAAAACGCGTGTTGTGACCAATATCGCAACTCATGTACTAAAAGAAATTTGGTTTGCCCTTGATAATCAACGTTCTGAGGAGATACACCTAAATTAATCCTAAATGTTTAAAATATTTTCATTGCATTATTTGATTTATTAATATAGTTTACATAAATATGTACATATGATATGAGAGCTGTACACTACCGATATTATGCAAATAGGTTTCAAATTACCGTTTGCATGAGAGTGTGATTTGGAGGACAGTTGTGCCACTAATTTGTTCTCATATTGTTGAATGGCACCACCCCGATTGAGTGTTGTGCCAGTTTAGGTTGCAACAACCTATTCCTCATCCCCATTGTAAACAGATAACTTACACTCGATTGAGTTACGTCACACTATGAAGAGCTTGGTGACACATAATGCACGATGGATAACATTATGGAATTATCAACATAATTGTGTCGTAACTGACATCCCTTTTATTGCATCACTCCATATACCACTCTATTTTCATTCACAATATATGGAATGGTATCGCCATGTCACTATGCATTGAATCACACCCCGAAGTGCTTCAATTGTGATTAGTGTCTAATCTAGTTCTTTTTTAAATAAATATACTGTTTACTTTTTTTTTTTTATCTAATGTCTTTATTTTCAAATTTTTTATAAGTTGATGGTCTTGAGATGTCAAGACCAACACAACATAACATTGTTTCACTCCATCAAGTTGTTGATAATATGTTTTCTATTTTGCATGAGGTTTGATACTATTTTAGCATATCACCACTAGATCTAGAGCTAGACCCCATTCCCTACCCTGGAGAAGGAGATGCAGCTACAACAGCTACTTAACGCACGAGTAGGCATCGTAGGCATGGATTTGTTGATAGGCATGCAGAGGTTCGTATCTTACCCTTACAAACATGTACCCCTATACCACTGCCATTGGCATTTTATTATAGCAATACATATGGTTATAGTCAATCAAAGGGTGTTGGAGCTTCAACCATGCCATATTCATTTGAGCCTCCTTTCACTACTACATATGGGTCATCAGAGGGTGTTGAACCTTCAACTATGCCCAACCATTTCAATCGTACATTGCTACATATGACCCATCAGAGGGTGTTAGACCTTCATCCATGCCACAACCATTTGAGTCTTACACTGCTACATATGACCCATCAGAGGGTGTTAGACCTTCATCCATGGCACCACCGTCTGAGCCTTTCAGTTATATATATAGGCCATCAGGAGACCATCAAAACCTTTCACTTCAACCGTTTGGTTCTTCTATAGATATGATCAATCCATCTGAGTCATTTCAATCTTACATGAGTTTGTTGCCTTCTACACTGCCAGCATCATGGTTGACAGAACCTGGTTTCTCACCTTGGGCACATTAGCATTGTATGTCATTCATTCATTCTTCTGGACAACAAGCTGAGCCATATACTCCTTTAGATAGTATGGTTCCTGATATTTTTAGTACGCTCTCTTACGATAAGGTATTGACTCATTCTAGATTTGATCATGTATCATCTACCATTTCTCCTATCACACAATATCATATTGATGATATTGACCCTACTCATGCTCCTGATTACGATAAGGATGTAAATGATCCTCATATTTCTACTGTTCGATTACGAGATACGACATTCAGAAATAGACACCTACAATGAACCAAAAGACATCTAAATTGTGGAACTGAACAGTTATATTTTTGTTTCTATATATATTTTGTTATATTTACTTTAAATTATGATATAAATTAGCTATTCATTAAATTTAGTATTCTCTAAATTAAATTTACAATTGGATAAATGGTGATCTCTCAAATTATTCTTAAAAAATACAATATATTTAAATACAAACAAACACACTATTAGTGCACTATATTTTACAAGAAATAAATATCTTTATATGGAACTACACACACACACACACACACACACACACACACACACACACACACACACATATATATATATATATATATATATATATATATATATATATGAAACTCAATAAAAAACATTTAGATATAAACTTAATAGCGCCTTTTTTTTCCGCCTGATGATAATTTAAATTTTTGAAATCAATCCTACAAAATATTCTTTTAGTTTTCGAATATATATTTTTTTACATAAAAGAATATATCTTAACTAAATAAGATTTAAATTATACATAATGTCTAGAAATATTTTTATAATTATTTCTAAAAAATTAATTTTAATAAATATAAAAATTTATTTTACAACATTTAAAAGAGAAAATTTAAGTTACAACATTGAATGCATGGACACTATGTTAGTGCATGTAAAATTGTTCATGCGTGGACTAATTTCAAAACAAAAAATGTTTCTGCCACTATAAGTGGTGAACAAAAAATTAGTTCCAAAATTTTGTTGACCACTGATTTTAGTAATGTCACTAATATACCAATTTTTTTTTAAAAAAAAGTGTGTCCGCCACTTATAGTGGCGGACGAAACAATTCAAAAATAAAAAAAATATAAACATTATTGACCATGGGCTAAATGAGTTTTAGTGAAACATTCGTTTTACCTGAGAATAAAACATTTATCAGTTTAACTAACGAATAAAATAATTAAAAAATAAAAAAAACTTCACAAGAAAGATGAGTCGTTACCATGCCTACGTTCACCAGTTTAATTGACAGGAGGATCACTTTGATCACTCCTAAACACTAAATAATTTTTGATCTGTCCCATTTTTATAAATATTTTTTCATTCACATTGTTTCACTAATTTTTTTTTTTTTTTTGCACCCGTTTACAATTATCCCATTATCTTTGTGCATGACATGATCACAAAATTCAACTTTTCCCCTCTCTGTTTTTTAACTTCCGTCCAGAATTGATAACTCAACTAATGATGAAAAAAAAAGGGCGTCTAAGGGAAGAGAGAAAGCAACTTCATGACTAGTAAATTTAAAAGAAAAAACAAAAATAATAATATGAATAAGCACAGCAAATGGGTAAGTGGTTATCAAGTTAAGAAGATTTGGACATTTTAAGAAATACGATTAGCATAATTAAGAATGCGCCCAACAATAACAAGCTGCCAAAATTGGCCACGCCAAGCAAGAATGAGAAGACTTACCCTTGTTTGGATTGCGATTTTTGAAGGGTTCTTTACATATAAACGGACATTTTAGAGAAAATCTAAAATTTTATTTATTTGTCATTTTATACAATGAATAAAATTTAAATTTTTTTTTTAGTTTTGCCTTTATACTCATTAATCCAAAATTATTAATGTTATATTGAATTTCAAAGTCATTTAAAATTAGATTAAGGAAAATTTAGTCTTAATAACTCATTTTCTTCTAAATTTAAGGTTAATTAATAATTTTTTAATTTTAGTGAAATCTCCTAAAGCGTTCGTCATATAAGAACGGAGAGAGTATTTTTTTAAAGTTAAAAAATCCTTACACCTTTTTTAGGAAGTTAATTTCTATAATAGATAAGTTATTTGAAAGGTAATTCCTATAATAAAAAACCTTTCAAAACCTCCATTTTCCAATCACCAATTTGGTGGGATGGAGAGGTAAAGTTCTTTTACTTTATTTTATTTTAACTATTATGACTGCCTTATCATATTTTTATAATTCTTATTTAGCAATTTAAAGTCTAAGAAAGCTACATCTAGAGGATATTTTGTTAACTGTAATATGAAATTTTCATTAAACTTTATATTCTAATCAAATAAAATAGACTAAAAATCATAATTTACCTTACCTTCTTTCTAAATAAAACAACATTAAATTATTAATTTTATCTTACTAAACTTGACCTCACCATCTATTTTTCTAAACGGATTGTTGCTTCATTTACTTCATGAAAAATAACTTAACTGAGAAAAATATTTTCTAAACAATTTTTTTGATATTTAGAATACATTATAAAATAATATTAATGTCTTTTGATTTGTAAAATTATAATAAAATTTAGACCATAAATATTTTATTTCTACACCATTTATTATTTAATATAAAAATACATTGAAAATGAAAATTTTAAGTGTTACATTCTTACACATACTTAAAGAGGTATATGCCCACTCATCATACTCATTTGGATAACAAATATTAAACTCATTAACATATTCATAAAATTTCAAACAATTTATAAATAACTCATTATCTGAATAGTTGTCAAAATATTTTTAAAATATCTGATAAATTAAAATATAAAATATTATAATTATATTTAATTAAAATAATATAAATTATATTTAAGGAGATCATATATTAAAAATAAAATAAAAGGAGACTAAAATACTAAAAAAAGTTATATAATTTAGAAGTTTGCTAAGTTCTTCTAATACAACATATTGTATATGTCATAATCAATAAATTCAATTTTATAACTTTTAACATTGTGCATTTTACATGAAAGAAAATATATATATATATATATAGACTCGGTTTTTGAATGAAATTTCTAACTCATGGGATAACATTCTTTTGCCACATACCAAGCAGTAGAAAATTCCTTGAACCCAAGCAGCATGAAATTTGTCCTATCCAATCACTCGAGTGAATACCTACTAGTATAAATTGTCTATCTCTAATTCTCGGAAAGGTAAATAAAAAAAATCTGACCGGAAGAATAGCAGCTACAAATGCATAAACCCCCAAAAATCTGCGGCCAAATAAAGAGGATAGATGAAAGGAAGTAGGGAGGCCAAAAAAACTAAATTGACAACATTATACCAATAACCTAGTTAGACCTCACAGTGAAAGAAACCGGTAATTCAAACTTTGAGAACCCTGTCTCCATACATTTGTAATGCACCGAAAAAGAGAAGTCAAATCGACAGGGAACCAACCATATACACTTTTCATTTGATATCTACAACAAATCATAGAAAATACAGCGAAATCGGCTCTCTCAGTTCTATTTATCTTTACACTCCAAAATTCCCCCCTTTTTTCAGTAAAACACAAAATTTTCCCCTATTCACACTCTACAACCCAACTCTTACCACCCCATGCAGCCTGCACACAGGGCTGAGTGATCAATTCTAGTTGCTGTTGTAGCTCTGTGATCACTACTATCAAAATATCTCCAGTTCAATAATCTGTAAGATTTCTGGATAGAATCTTGGTCATCTAAAATATAAATTTTGGTGAGCGTGGTGAAGATTATTTGTCTGCACATCCTCTGTATATGGTTAGCATTATAATATAATGCAACTTGACCAGTTTGACTAAAGCAACTGTCGAGGATCTGAGAAAAGAGACTCAGAATGATAGGAAGAGATTCCAAATTTTTGCAGGTGTTTGTGATTATCTGTTTGCTTTGGGCAATGCTGCAATTGACTTTTATCCTTAGCTTTGAAACTACAAATCAATTGTAACAGCCAAGAATAACTTGAACAGCATTTCTTTTCTCAAGCAACAAATTACATGTATTGTGCCAACCACTGTTTACACATATCAAGCACTGGTAGTGCATTGGCATGTAGTGCCTGCAAGACAGTAGGCAATGGATATGAGAACTTGCAATATCATAAGCAGAAAAGAAGTAACAGAACCAAACTAATGCATTTAACTGTCTTATTATTTCAAACCACGGGAAACTTAAGACATACTAAACAGAGTGAAAAGAGACAGCATAAATGCCATGGTGTATACAATCGACAGCGCATATTGATTAATCTTAAAGAATAATCTGATGAACCGAGGTGCCATATTCCGACTCGAGAATCTAGTGAAGAGCATATACATTATGCCATGAATGGTTGGTTGGATCAGATAAAGGGTTTGACTGACTGTCCTAAAGTTGTGAAAAAAGAGACAAAGCCTGAAGCAGTGGTAAAGGAATCACTTATCCACCATATGCTCCAGACCCCAACATATCAGGTCAAGCATACATAACCCCAGTGCATCTGCACAAAATTACTTGCTAGATGATCACATTGGTCAGGCAATCAAATTAGAAAGCCCTTTTTGGTCCAAGACAAATGCCACAAAGCTGCAGCTCCCCATGTTTTGTAATTTTTAGGCAAATTTCTTTTGAGCCATCTCCAAGAAAAATCTCTTTTGTGCAGCTTATTGCTTCCCTCTCAGTAGAAGCCACTTGGAGGCTTTTACCAGCTCCTCTTGGAATTCACCACGTCTCAACTCACAACTACTTTAGAGTCTGACCTACTTCTTTGCAGAAACTAGTCCCCATAGGTAAATGGAAAACACTAGCTATAACATTACTAACCTCAATATTACTTAAGGAGCAGAAAAAATTGCAACTTTAGAATGTGATTTATAACCTTAAACCACCAAATTAACTCTAAATCTCTCCATCTGGATCACAAGGCAAACATCATTTATTTGGTCTATAAGAACATATATAACAAGAAAAAACCCTGATTAAGGAGTACCAGTGCAATAATGCTATATATATATATATACACACACACATAAGCAATGGGAAAGTACTGGATTTTTAGGTGATATATGGGTCATGTAAAAAATAACCGCATGAAATTTCAAGCCCAACCATGCCAAGCACAAGTAAAGCTGCAATCAAGGATCATTCAGCCAAGTAATATATATAGCAGCTCTTAAGCACGTTCATGAAGCATTTACTGTACCAAAAATACATTTATAGGGGACACAAATACGAACAATTACAAAAAGCACTCTTCACACCAGAATAAGAGATCGAACAAGGCAGATCAAAGAAACACAGAAACACCCAATCTTCTTTTCCTTTAAATTTCAAACTGTATCTAATGGATGATTGAATTCATTCTGTGAATTTCAAGAAGTATATAATCTATGTTTCAGTTTGTAATGAGGATTTAACGTTATAAAGTGAAAAAAGTTTCAGAAGCAAAAAGCAAGTAAAAATAACCTGATGAGCTACATATTGAACGTCAGCCACACTGCCACTTCGAGACGCTATTTGAAATGCACTTTTTAGTCGACCACAGACAACACAGGCCAGCACCTTCCTGCACAGACAAGGAGAAAAAGAAATAGCTTTTAGTGCAGGGTTTTAAATAACTGTGATATGCAACAATTTCAGCTGTTTTGAAACAGTTTTTGAGCAAGGCAATGCATTATTTACTCTGATTCAATAAGTGATTCATATGGAAAACTAAAAGTATGCATTTACGATACTAGGGACAAAGTGCATTTGGGTATCATACACTTCATTCTTGTAATATAAAAAATAAAATTATAAGTAGTGATCGTTTAATTTCTTGTTTTGTTGTCCCTCAAAAAATGTAATCTTGCTTTGTTAAGTTTAATTTGATAATGTTCTAAAAAATTTCATGGCACAGTGGACATTTCACGCTGATTTAATCCAATATAGCTTGAATCTGGATCTTGTTGGTTGCTGTTGCAATTAATGTTTCCATTTTTTAAAACCTGTTCTAGTGAACCGAGTGATAGTTTTGTAAATAAATAGCAGACTACACTGAAAATAAAAATAATGTATTATAATAACTGACGCAAACCATTCTCGAATGCTACTGGGCCTGTATTTATTTCTTGAGTAACAACTACTGCATCAGGCACATTAAACATAGCAGTTGTTAATTTGGAAATAACTAACGTCACAACATGCAAAAGTTCCTAGATCAAGAGACTACACAAAATGAAAACTTTACATTGCTCAATAATTACTGCATAAAAAAATAGAAAGACCTTTTGAGAGCATTTGGTTGCTGGATTGTTAAAGGAAAATAGCTCAGGAATGTTGAATTTTAGTGTTTGGTTTGCACGAAAATGTTATATCTCTGAGAAAGCTACATTTTGAACCTATGGAAGCCACCTTTACTTTCTTATGCCTATTGGCAATTTTATAATTGTATTTTGATAAATATACCTTTAATTAATATAATATATAAACATATATAACCTCATATATATTTTTATTTACTAAGATAAAACTTATATATTTGTTTATCACAATCCTAGATACCATGATAAATTTATAACTATTTAGTACTTTGACTAATATTCATTAATTATATTATTATATTTTATAATATTATTTTATTATTATATGGTATATTTTCTATTTTCTATTAATTTTAATTATTAATTATATTAAATTATATTATTTAATAATATTATATATTAAAATTATATTATATTATAATTATATTTCATATTGAATTAATATTATGATAAATTTTGTATTAGGAGAATGACAGTAATCTAAGTTAATTTATTTGAACTATCCTATATATAAATTAAATACATTAATTTTGAATTTCCCAAAAAATTTTATATCCAAACAAATACAATACATTCCTAGAATGACTTATCTAGAAATTTACTTTCCTAGGAAAGTGATTTCGAATAGAAATGTTAAATTCCGTCGAACAAACGCCCCCCCTTTAGGAAGCAAATAAAAAAGTGTAATCAGCAGCCACTTATGATATCTACCTATCAAGAAAACTTGTTCCAAAATAGTAGGCAATTTCATTACCTCAGTTTATTTCAGTGGCTTCTTCTGTTTTTTTTTTTTGGCAAGACCTATATTATAAGTCAATGAATAAAATGAGAAGGAACCAAATCTCAAAGTCTCACATTTGGTTCGAGGATCTAAACTGAAAGTAACTAATTGTCACCATGAAGAGTGAACCCAAAATTTTAAAATCATTAAGGCACTAAATTTCAAATATATCTTTTGGCGGTGAGAAGGGCGGGAGAGAGGATGTTTCCTCTTTTTGGGGGAAGACATTATATAGATATAGTGAAATACAAAACATAATGGCACGGCATTCCAGGGCATGTCTATAGTCTAGATGGCAGCCACTTTCGTGCTTCAAACATCAAAAGTCAAGACCATATCAAAATCTACCCTCCATAATATTCTTCAGAGTAGTACTAGCCACTTCTGTTTTATCCAACTTTCTTATTTTTCCAAAATCATCTAAGGTTATCAAAAGCATACAATAAAACTAAAAAAGAAATATTACCTGTGACTGCTAGTTAACATGTCGATGAGACGGTCTGGGCGTTCCTTGTGTTTATTTGCATATACGTTTATTGCTGCCCCCAAGACCTAAATATAATATTTAGATTTTAAAAAAGAAAAAACAATCAAATGTAAGCAAATATGAAATACCCACCCAAAATATTGTCCTTTAAAGATCTCTTTGATTTGGTAATAGATTTTTTTTTTTCCTTTTTTTTTCTTTTGCAAGTCCAAATCTTTGTACAATTTAAGCTAAACACTAAGAACAAATCCAAGAATAATTACTGTATCCAAACTCAAGTTCAAGAAATTTTTTCACAATTTTTGTGTTGTTAGCCTTGATTAGGTCCAAGCAATAAGTGTTAAAAACAGATGCAACTAGATGTTACTACAACAATTAGGAGAACCATTTTTACTATTTTCATCCATTAAATGCTATTTGAATCATAATCTTCTATACTAACTACCGATAAAATGCATCCTTCAAAAGATATGCTCATGTCATTACCTTGTTGCCCTAAAGAATGTAGTGTAATCATCTTACCTGATCCCAATCATCATCATCTATGGTTCCTTTGATGTTTCTAAAAAATTCTGTCAACTGGCTGCCCTTTTTTCTCTCAGCCAGTGATGCAGCGACACCAGCATATATATCAACGGCTGCAAGATGCAAATGGAGGTCTCTAAGTGTTAGGAACAGCTCTGAAGCTATATTAGTGAGGCATAAATGCTAGATGATAATGAGTCGTTATGTAATGACTACCTGGAAGGTTAAATTCGTAAATTACTTGAAAAGCCAAATCAAAGTTTTTCTCCACAAGCTTCTCTGCAATCTCAGACCTCCTCCTGTGAATTGACAAT